>VZTO01006321.1:66277-124812 GCA_013400615.1 Syrrhaptes paradoxus
GGAACAGGTTGCCCAGAGAAGTTGTAGATGCCCCATCCCTGGAGGTGTTCAAGGCCAGACTGGATGGGGCTTTGAGCAACGTGGTCTAGTGGAAGGTGTCCCTGCCCATGGCAGGGGTTTGTAACTTGATGATCTTTAATGTCCTTTCCAACCCAAACCATTCTATGATTCTTTGTGTTCTCTGCTTCAGGTAATGACAAACATACCTACTGTGAGCTCCTGAGGCATGGTACACCCCAAGAGCAGGTCTCATTACATCTGATATAATCCATCCAAATTTTAGTCTCTAAATCAGCCTCAGTGTTTCCTACATAGTTAATGAAGAGAAATCAGTGCCTCAAGTGGCAACCATTCCTTCTTAACCACTGTACAAGCTGCATGGAGTAGAGGATTAGGAAATGGCATAGGAAGTCCACTGACTAGGGGCAAATCTAGGTACCCAACTAGACTAAATAATTATTATACAGAATGGGAATTACAGTTGCTTAATTCAATTGAATTATGCAACTTCATTGTGAATAGGTGTTAGCTGTAGGTTGCTTTTTGACAAACTTAATTGAAATAGCAATAACATAATTTTAAATATTGCTTTAAAGATTATTTCACTTTTTGTTCATTAAAGAAAAACATTTCATTGAGATTAACAGCTGATTTTCAACTTGCCTGCTCCACATTTCCAGTTTTACCACACCAAGCACTCAAAAACAACAGAGGAAAAAAGCTGTTTTCTTAAATGGAAGTTTCAGGTTTTTGCTGGGAAGAAGCAGATTCAAGAAATCAGTTGATGGACTGCCTTTAGGAATCTGTTTTGACCATGAGACTGAGAGAAGCAGGACTTGCAATAACTATAGCTGCAGGGCTGGCGGAGCAGAGCCCTGTGGGCCTATCAGTGATGGTGGGGGCTTCTCTTGGGGAGACCTTTGCCTAACTGTCAACACAGATATACCCAAACGCACAAGCTCGCAGTGGAAACTTTTTTCTATCAGTGGTATCAGTTCAGTTCCTGGCTTAAGGCACAAAATGAATCCAGGAGTCTCGTGCAGAAGCAGTGACCTAAGCTGGACCTGTGCGTTCTTCAGGAGACATAACCCCAGCTGCTCCATCAGGGGCTGTGTTACAAGGCAAGTGCATGAGGAGCATTAGATGAGAGAAGCAGTGCCTGAAGGCAGACCTAGGCCAATACCAGGGCAAATAAGAAGATTTATGACCCCAAAGATAGAAATGGTTGTCATACAGGAAACAGCAGAACCAAGGAGAAAAGGAAAAATGAGCAGAGAGAGCACTGCAGAGTTTTTCAGCTTGCGGTCAAGGAACCCGTCAGGTTACCTTCAACAGGGGTATAAAGGACAACTAAGGAAAGTAAGTATAAATTTCTGGGTTAAGTTTAATGACAGAGGTGTCCACACTTCCACTGGACAATGCTTAGGGACTGAAAGTTGGTAAAAGCTGGAAAAGCTGGTTTTCATGAAATGTGTTTCCAACAGCCTGTTTTCCTCCATAACTGAACCCAAGTTTCTATTGTACTCTTTGGCCTAATATTTGGCCTTTGTTTGCTTATGTAAACCAGGATGCTTAGTGCAAATTAGCATTCTTGAAAAACAATTTCCATCCAAACTAACATTCTACCTTTCACTTTACACCAAACCTGCTGGGCTTTTTTAGATAAACCCTGAATCAACTTAGCTGTAGTGTTTATGACCAAACTGATATATTTTTTGGCAAAGTAGCCCTGTTTCTCCAATAGCATAATGCCACTAGCAATTCATATCTATCAGACCATCCTCAAGGGTCAGCTGGGGTTGTTCCTGTGAAAGACATTATGCAATTCCTTCCAGAATTTGTTCTCCCTATTCAAGTTGGGAATATTTTCAGTGTACAGATACATACACATATGCATGTGTTTTTATATACATATGCATATATATACACTGCTAGCATATACCACTAGACACCAGTAGTTTTAAGTACTTTGTTAACTGCCTCCATTTGTATATCTGCATTTTATCTACGTATTGTTGGAAGAGAGCATGGCATAATAAGGAGAAGTACAAAGAGAGGCGAAGTAAAACAACATATGACTGCAAAAGGATGCCAAAAAATGAATCCACAAGAGATCATTTAATTTCAGATATCCAGCTGACTGGGCTGTCTGGAGGCTCTGCTCTGCCCTATCATGTGATTGCTATGAAGTTGAACAAGGAGGCAGGAAAAACCCTTTGTTAAATATGTCCTAGGAAAATAGGTAAAAAAAATATATAAATTATGTATTTTCAAAAGTAGTATGATGAAAAAGATGACATTGTAACTCTGAAGACTTCTGATGAACATTTTATCCTCAAAGAGCACTCAATTCACAAATTAACATCTCTCTAGCCAAGTAACCCAAAGCCCGGAGAAACAATTTGAGCATTTGCAAACACTTTGTAGTATCACCAGAGAGGTCTAAATATGAAGACTGTAAAGCATGAACATCTTTGGAACAAACTTGTCTCTGGGATCTCAGATAAAGCACTCTCCCAGAGCCTGGTTTTCCAGTGATTTCATCACGGAGGTGATTTCATCAAAAGCTAAAGGAAAGCTAGTGCAATGCTGAAGTGATAAAAACACAAGGAAGAGATTGTAAAGCCATTGAAGGGTGCAGCAGGGGTATCTTCAAATCTTTAAATACTTTTTCCCTTAATAATAGACATTCAGTAGAACAAAGCAATTATTTCTCTTTACAGATATGAATAGAAAGATTTCTTAAATGAGAGAAGTAGATAGATCTTATTAAATAAATAGGATAGTGCCACATGTTGTAAGAATGAGGTCAGATATAATCAAAAGAAGTTACATTTGCTCCTTACTCCTGAAGAGCCATGGTAGTAACACTGAAAAAAGAGCAGGATTTTTGAATGCTGACCCTGTATGAGATACAGTATAAAAGTCAGACTTCAGAGTAACTGTTGGCATGGGTGTCCTGGGCACTTCTGCAGAAGCCAATGTGCTCCCATCATTTTCAGCAAAGCTGTAGCAATTTGAGATGATCTGGGAAGGTTGCACTGAGAAGCCATCTGGTGTTGTTGCATCTAACATTAACCATTTCTGTTTAGCGATGCTATTGAAAAGTACTAAAGAGGTGTGCTGTAATAAATCAATAAACAAACCAACAAATTCATTCTTAAATAAAGGAGCTGGAACAAATCCTCACAGTATCATCACTGTGAACTGGATGTGTTGAAAGAGACTATTTGCTGGTTTATGACCAGGGATTGGAAATTACATTTATAATACTGCAGCCAAGTATTAATTTAATCACAGAACAAACATATGGAAACAGGGGGGAAAAATCAAGCCCCTGTTCAGTTGCCAGATATGGCCCTGTATAAATGGAGGAAGATGTTTGTAGGGTTCATTCACACATCTTGGACTGGCTGATACACCATCCCAGATTTAAGGCAATGACAATTTCCTTCAAGCTGAAGTGGTCCCTGGTTGTACCTGTATGGTGCTGAGCCTGGGACTCTTTGGATCCCCAGGTCAGTTCCCACTCCCAGGAAGGAGCCAAGGCAGTATGAAAGCACTTTGGACCCTACAGACTTGGAGACACAGGGTACCTGCAGAGCAATTCCAGTAGAAGCTAGCACAGCCTGAGTGAAAAACAGGTACTGCTGCTTTCCATCTTTTAACTGTTTGTGGGCTTATTGGGTTAAACTCAGAGGGTCTGAGTCTGCCCGTTACCAACAGCTTGTAGAGCTCACAAACCTGTTTCTAAATAACAGCTTAAGAAGCAATTATTTCTTTTTTAGGCAGCCCTGAATTCAGTTACTGTAACTGAAAAATTATAGAACAGATTTGAGACAAATGATTAGAAATGCTCAAATTACCATGAGTTAAGCAGGTACTGCATATCTCCTGGATAGTTTACAAACAATGCCATGAATGCCAGTGGACTGTCATGCCCATAGAGCAGAAAGCATTCCCTTCGACTCCATTCGTGACGGCAACCTGAGAAGGAAGGCTTTTTGCAATAACGTCAGCCAGGGCACGAGTGGAATCAGAGTTACTTGCTGGCCTGCGGGAAGTAATTCTTCTGCCACATAAGGATGTAGATATAGCCTACAGCCTTGTTTGTCAAGAAAACTATTATGGGAGTTTGTGTTTTATTGTAACAGATTAGTTTCTCAGTGAAAAATCCCAGATGAGGAGTCTACATACACTATATATATAGTTTATATATTGGGGTACTGATGTGTGTATATGCACATATAGATACATATAAACAAGCTTATCTGGTATATATGCAGGTCTGTGCATACGTTGGCTAAAGAACAGGCAAGCCAGCAGGTTACTGAAGATTAAACATAGCTTAAAAGTTTAAATGTTAAACAAGTCTTACAGCCCTGCTATAAGGAACCAAGGATCTGTATGACTTCCAGTTTGATCAAAGGAATAGTTTCCTTGGCATTACCTGAATCTGTGTGAGCAAAACAGAGTGCTTAAAGTATTGCATGTGTCTCTCTGCACACAAGAAACAAATAGCTCCAAGGGCCAGATGCTGCCCTTGGCAGTATAAAGTAATAAAGGCAGACATAACCAGGAGAAAAATAAAACATTTCCTATTCATCCAAGAAGAGCCACTCAGAAGGACCTGACAATCTACTTTCCCATATTCAGAGGTACTTAATTGACAATGTTAGTTCCATAGCAAAGGACACAAACTCTGGAGCTGACCACACCCTTGCTTTATTATGTTCTCATTGTCATTGAAAGCTATGACCGATTCTTCTAGAGATTCACCACTAACTGGCATAACAACAGACAGATTTCCATGTTCTCTGTTACTCTGGATTTTGCACAGATCTTCAGATTATTGCCCTGTCCAGTTAGACCTCATTTTCTTTTTCTCTGTCTTTAGCATACTGAAGATCTTAATTTCGTGTCTTGTAGAACTGTCCCATGCACATTGCGGCACAGACAAAAACAACCCTAAATCTAAATAAGACTAATGAAATCCTGTAATTAACATTTCTGTTACGGAGTGAGAAAAGCATCTGTGTTACATGCAATAAACACAAATAAGTCAGAATAATCCCCAGTCTCATATTAAGATGCGAATCATCTATTTATTACTTTGAGTATAAATGTTCCATTGCTATTTGCACAATGATTAAGAGTAGTTTTCAGAAAATAAATCTGTTTCTTAATAGTACAAAGAATGAGAAGGAAGGAGAATAAATGGGAGTTTAAGGGGATGCTAAAGTTCTCCCATGAGCTTGGATGAGATTTATGTGCACTGTGAATAAAAAATGCATATGACAGCACAGCACTCACTTTGTTGCTAGTTCCTATTCCATTTGTCTAGCCTAACTGTATTTTTTCCCTCCCAGACATATAGTGAGTCTGGCATTGTTGAGTAAGTGAAGGAATAAACTGCCAGTCAGCTTAACCTCATCCAATCTCATCAGACCCAACGTTGTAGAGCAAGACCAGTGCCATGAGATTTGGAGTAAAAGCATAAACAGCTACCTGCAAAGCTGCTTCTGCTAGGAAGAGGCATCCTTGGAGGCTCACTATGGAGCAGTCTTATTATTGCTATGCCTTTTCCATTGTTAAATGAATATGTAGGTTCTTCAATTATATATCAGCTTTCATACAATGTCAACAGCTCATTAACAGCACAAGCAAGAGCTGGTGGGATTGTGATATATGTCTGATAAGCCTCTCTGTGTAGCTTCAGAGCTATGAGGCCTCATGCTTGATGCTCTGTGTCCATTCTCTGTCCAGCCTCATTAAGGTTTCCACAAAAATCTCACTACAGTTGCCCAGCTGTAAATATGCAAAGGGCCGAATCTGAAACTACTGATACTTTACTAGTTACATGGACAACATCTGGGTGACTAGGAAATAATACCAATACTATTGAGCCATCAAAGTGGAGGATTCCACTGGGGCTTTTTTCTCCTTGTTTCCTGAGGGGATAAGACTCAGGCATTTCTGCCTCCTGCCAGTGCTGTTTCCACCATGCTCCCATTGCCCGCATGCTCCTCCTGCCTGTTGTTTCCCCCTGGCTCCAGTAACTTCTGGACCACGATGGTCCACTTCAGCAAAATTTGGTAGTGGGGTAGAAGCATTCAGCATACTGTGATCTAGCGTAGCACATTTTATTTCATGAAACCAGGGGGAGAGGCAGAGATGCTCTCCGTTATTGGTGCTGCAGAAGGAAAGGCTAGAGCCGCCCCAGCAAGATTATTACAAATCAGAGAATCCACACGGGAGAGTGCTGCAGTAAATCTGCCCATGCATGATCTACTGCTCAAGGAACTATTTGTGGAAGAAAAATTATATTTGTTAGCTGCAGAATTATGCCAGCTATTGGCTCCGTGTACGACAGCCATTACATGAACGGCGTCCCCCCACAGTGCCATGGCCGCCCTCCCACAGGGGTGGTGCACTCCACTGGGCCCCTGGCACCCCACAGAGTGTCTCATGGTGGCCTTGTGCTCACTGAAAGGGCGCATAGCACTCTGTCATGGTTTGCATAACTGTCATGTATCGGAGGGCAAAGCAGTGGCTGAGGCCGTGACATTGCTAGTGGGCAAAGCTGAGGGCTGTGGGAAATGTCAGGAGAAATATCTTTTACGTTGGTTGTAGTAAGGTGCCATTTGCTGGTCTTACCTCCAACAACCTTCTCTAGCTCCATGTAAGTACATAATTGCATTAGAGACTGCTGATGGTCTGGTCACAGGAGGCAGTATATTCGTTGCCACATATATGGAGTAGAAACTCATACCACATAAGCAAAGTCCACCCCATTTATAGGAAAACAAGAAGTTTTATACCACAGTCATGCTAATGTATAAACAATACCATAACATTTTGTCCTTCTTGAGACAACAATGGACAAAATGAGCAGTTTGACTAAAAGATGCTAAGGAGTTCCTGAACACTGAGACACCCAACAGTAGTGTAGAAGTGTCCAAAGTGAGAGTGGTTCTCAAACCACACACGTTCTTGACTGTTCAAATGCAGCTCCTGTGTCCAAACCATCCTACGTGACCAGATTAGGACAGAGCTTTTGGGGGGCTGCTGGGCAGTTCAGGTCACTGCACAAGGAAAGAAGACAGCATGGCTGCTGCAGCCAGCTTTGACAGGTTGTTGTGAGATACAGATGCATATCCAGCCTCTCCCATCCTATGCAGAACAAGAGAAGGTACACGCATGGTGTACCAAGCCCCATGACACATCTCTAGCAGCTCAAACTTCTGCAGCTTGGTCAAAGAGCTTGACCAACAGGGCCTTTATGGCACACAAGCAACTTCAAAATAGGATACAGATCTGCCTGGAAATTCAAACACCTCCTGCTGAGACCAAGCAGGACTTGACATCACTGCTCTGCCATTGGCGCTGCCGGCAGTGGTCCCAGCAACCCTGAGACAGCCCTGGCCAAGCACTTCTTGTTTTCCAGAGGGCAGGAGCTGAAAACAACTAGATCTTTTTCCCCCTAGGGTTCCAAAAAGCTGTGGTTCTAAGTTTTAGAACGGTGCTTCTGAATGCCCTTCTTTAACCACACAGTGAGGTACCACATTGCAAAACTTGGATTCCCTGCTCTCCCTTCCCCGGTCAGACAGGTATGAGCACATGCAGGTATGTTTGCCCCATACTGCAAGTGAACTCCTCACCTTGCAGTGAGGAATTGCATCCCAGCTTCCTACCAGGAGTTTGGACATGCTTCAGCAAAGCATCCCGCTCACATTGTCGTCATGTGGTGGAAGACAAGTCCCTCACAGAGTTTGCCAGCGGGCTGTCACAGGGCAACTCTGCAAAGCCATGGCTGGATGTTCCTGAAGAAGCCGTCACACTGCTTTCACCCAAAATGTCAGCATTGCAGAAGGAGCAATGGCAGCACTGCAGCAATGAAGTTTTGTACCCTCTGGCAAACAGGATACGTAAATAAATGGTTTTCCATTGTGTGCAGTTTTGTACCAAAGAATTGTTGTGATGTGCATCATTATGTCTCATTATGTGATTGCAAGTAACCTTTTGTGTAGCAGACACAATCCACGTAACGTGCTGTGTGACCAGTTTACAAAACCAGGCTCCTTCAGAAGGGCGTGTAATTAATCATTATTCAGCAACAGCACTCACCACTCCACTACTTGCTGGCAGGAGTGTATAACCGCGGGCATGCCTAGCTATGACAATACATTATTCATGCAATACAAAACTACAGTTAGCAGTGGTATTGTTCCAACAAATGGTTAAAACAAGAAAGCACTCTGGTAGTTTTCGAGAGGGTAGATGATTTTTTTAAAAATACATTTACTGCCAACACATTGCATGAATAAGCATGGGCCCAGGTCGCAAATGCAGTAGGAAAGAATTAGTATAAGGCACCAATGTGCGTTTTTCATAATGCCGAAGTCAATAATCTGAGGACAACGAGAAGATCTCTTGAATGCCTTGCCTTGAAGGTATAGCACAGTAACTTTATGGCTGTAATAATTTTATTATTTTATCAAGCACTAATTTAATAGCAAATGGAATGCACATTGTCAAAAATAAATTGTAGCAAATATTTTATTTGATTAAGTGTCCTAATAGTAATTTATACATTATGCTCTTTAGGACATGGTTTTCTTCACATTTAGCTTTGTCTTTCCTTTATACTACATCTGTCCAACAATCTATTGTGATGCAAATAAGGCACATGAGATTATTTACCTTTGATCACTGTCCATTATTTACACAAGCTGGGGTTAATGCAAAAGGCTGAGGAGGGTTGGAGTTTAGCCACTCATTTGGGGGAGGCTGGAATTGTACCTGTTTTCTGTTCAGCTGCCTTTGTCAGCTCAGTTCTTCTCGACTAGAAAGTACTCTAAGAAAACAGTCAGTATGGAAACACTTCCCCGTCTTGTACTTCACAATGCGTGCATTCCATAAAGATACATTTTATCTCAAGCCTCACCATTGGCCACACTTGTATGTGTAACTTTTCCAACTTAGGCCACTAGTGAATTTTATTTTTAATTGTTTTTCTTTATATGGGAGTCTTTTTCCCCCCATTAATTCCATTCAAATTTGGAAGGAGAGCTTAATTCATCAGGTCCAGTCATGTCATTAAGGTTATAGATTTTTCTTATGAAAGAGAATGAGAATGTCTTTGTAAAACTATGATTTCTGAAGCACATTGAAAAGAAGCTGCAGTAATTCAAAGGAACCTCAAGAGCTGAACTTGTTTTGAGGAATACGTTTCCAGCTGCAGAAGAAATATTTGTAACTTCACCAAAATTTGTCAGTGGAAGTCAACCAACCTTTCACTTTGCTTTGGGTTCATAGACTGCTAAGATTTTGGGTTGAAGCTGTTCGACTAAAAAAGCACCAGTCAAGGAATAAACACCGATCAAGTACAACACTTAGGTTCTATACACATATTCCACCCAGTTGCAGTTTCTGTCATCCCAAAATGAGTTTGCTTTCTCTTTTTTTTTCAGCAGAGCGGTATAAGGAGAGCACAGCGACAGGAAGCACAGAGGATATATTCACTTCCTCTTGTGGAGAATTTCATTTTCTTCTTTGCTGAGAAGACTAGCCTCTTTTGTCCTGAAGTATTAACAAATACACCAGCTCCCAGTGAAGACAGGCTGCCCTATGTCTATCAATAGAATCTATATAGAATCTTTTCCCTTAGGGATTAATCCAACTTTTGATTCAATCTTTCTGAGCTTTAAATTACGATGTTACAAACCTCCAAGGAACTACTGTACTATTTGTGACCTTCTTTATTACTTTCTGCTGTTTGATAAGGTAGAGAAAATTGATTTATATTTTAGTTTGCTTGTGAACATGGAATATCAATGGTGAGAATGTGATTCGTGGAAAAGCAGGCAAAGTTGGCATTGGTTAAAGTTTAATATAGCAGTTTATTAATTAATGGTGAAGGACAAGAGATAATAATCTTGAATGAGATTCTGGAAGTGTAGCGGGAAATAATACTGATGAAGCTAGCCATCTTGCTAGAGTTGGATTTAAAGTTTTCAAATAATTTTCCAGAAGGAAGAACTTTGTCCATCAGTTCCAGTTCTTTTCCCTAAACCTCCCCCTCTTCCCCTTATGACCTGATGGGTGTTTTTGTGTTTTCTGTAAGCATTAAAGGTTAAAGGTGGTAGGCAAGGCCAAAGTTTTCCAAATGGAGCCTAAAATTAGGCGTTGGTGTCTGTATTTGGATTCTTAGGCCCCAATCCAGGAGGCTATTTTTATTCAAAGCAGCCGAGCACTTGACTTCAATGGATCTAAAAACACTCGTGCTTAAGTGCTTTGCTGAATCAGGACAGACTTAAGCACAAATGTAAATTCCGTGCTGAACTGGGGCTTTAAATATGTGGCTTGATTTTAAAAGTGCTGAGAGCCAGCAGGTCTAATTGAAGTCAATGGAAGCCACTAGATGCTCAGCGTTTCTGAAAATCAGGCCACTCGCTGAGGTGCCTGAATCTGATTTCAGGTGCTCAGCATGCAGCATTCACTGTGAGAGAAAATGGTAACCCAGGAGAACAGGCAATGGAAGAGATGATTTCTTCTTAAATAAGATCCTGAATTTTATGCAATAAATGTTAATAACATAAAATGAAGGGATACTTTCCTGGAAATCTAATAGAGTGCTTTTTTGCTAGCATCAAAGTGCTATGCAAAAATATGAAATGAATAAACAAATTAAATTAAAAAGCCTAGCAACTGGAGAAATATTGGCCTAGATTCATGCCTTATGGAACAGCAGCAACACTGATGAAGTACATCAGAGATGGATTTGGCCCACTACGTTTTGAGCATTAATTTGATCAGGAGCAGTGAGTCAACAATGCAAAACCCATGCAGCGAGTAACCGCTCTAGCATCATTGTGAGCACAAAGCACAGCAGTGTGGATTAGTAAATGGTAAAAACGCAAAAGCTAAATATTTTTGCAAGTAAAAAATATCATTACAGAGTATAAAATAAACAGCAATGTTAAGAACAGAGATGAGGTGGAGACTCACTGTCTTGAGAAAGACAATTTTTTAAAGTCACTTCAGTGGTCCTCTCTACCTACAGACCCCAGGCAGCCTGCCCGCCAGTTGCAGAGGCTGCCCTGCACTGCAGCTTGCATCATGCCTTCCGTGCGATCTGAGGGACACACCAAGGCGCGAAGACTCAGCCATACAGTGGTGTGCTGCCAAGCCCCAAAGAAGGCTGTTGACACAATGGGATAGGCCTACAGCGGTAATTTGGCTACCTGTGAAGGAACCTAGGCAGACCAAAGAGACTCCTCTACCTTTTTCTGTGCATCTACATGAGAAGGCTGTGAATACCATTTGTCAGTCCCTGCCTAGCTGTCACCTGACCAGTGGCAATGCTGGTGTGGAAGCCCACCTTCCTGCACCCTTTACCATCCAGGAAGGATTCAGAAAACCCATGCTTGTCAACTCACGTACCTGTCTGACCCTCCTAGCCTGTCTGATGAGACAGAGAGGCTGCTGAAGGACTATCATGGCGGTGCTTCTTCCCAGTACAGGTATTGATCAACTCAGGAAAGAAGATACCAACCATTCTGGACTTCTCAGTCTCTGCTGCCTGCACAACTTGGATTCAAACATGGCCACACAGAAAAAGCCCTTACATTCCGCATCCTCTCCTAGCTCAAGCCAGCAACTCTTAAAACTCCACTGAGCAGTTTTCAAAACTTTTCCCACAAGGCTTATGTTTGCCCTTCAATAGCCTCGGGCAGTCACAGCAGAAAGGCAGACAGCACCTTTCTACCATCAAATTTATTAAAACTAGTGGTTTTGTCCCCTGCCCAAAGTGCAGTAATGCAGGCATGATCTGGACTACTATCTGCAATCAACTACAACCACTAGGAAGAGTACTAGAAAACCTACTACATGACTGGTTGGGAGGGGAAAAAACCTGTCACTTGTCATAAAAAAGAGAAACAGAAATGGATTTGAAACATTTGTTTCCCTTTATTTGCTCAGTGAGGCTGACGTGTACTGCACATTAAAAAAAAAATCACAGGAATTTTCATACAATGAATTAAACCACAAAAGTACATGTAGAATTGGCAAGTGGAAAAACGCCCAGCTTGGGCTTAACTAATATATCACTTTCCCTGTTCAGCACAGTCCAACCAATAGCTTTACATGTTCATCTACTGTACAAGTCTTACAGTAGCTCCATCAGATCAGTGGTTCACATTATTGAAAATGTCTGTCACATAGGCACAAATTTAGAATCACCACATTATATTACATGGCTACTCTAGGTCATTTATAGATCAGATCTTTTACTACAGTGATTTAAGTTCTCATTACAGCCATCAAAAAGGACACATAATCATTACCTACTGTAAGCTTACATCTAAAGGGATGAGAAGAAGGTGTGGTTGTTATCTTTTTTTCAACTGACCCAAGTATTGTACCCCAGAGGCATAAACTGTCCTCTCAGCGATGCTCACGGTGATGGTAGCCCAACTGCTTTCCAGAGTAGTTTAGCACAGGTATTTCACTTCAATTTTAGGCTCCCTCTGTTTGGATTTGGATAATTTTATGTTATGTAGGAATTACTTTGTTACAACTCTAGGAAAGGCCATAGTTTCTAAGTATCGGTTCTGTTACCTGTATTGCAGATGTGGTACTTACCACAGCATGAAAGCAACAGTACAGTCTTCATCTAAAAGACACACAGAGCTATGCTGCAATTTGCCTCCGGTGACAATGTGGTACGTGTGCTAATTTGAAATGTTCTTGGGGGACAAAAACAAAGAAAAGGAAACAATGAGTTTATAGTTTGATAGGTTACCTACTACCGTGTCTACAAAGGATACAAATAGCTTTATTCAGCAATCCTAGCTCTACATTAATTTCATACATAATTTGTAAATCCACAGAGGAAAACCATCTTTAAGATCAGAATATTTGCCAGGCCAGTGAAAAAAAAAATTGACTCATGTCATTACGCCTGCTTGGTGAAAAATAAATAATCCCCCCCTCCAAACCCCACATCAATTTATTCATGTCAGCAATCTAGGGCAAAACAGAATGTATTTAAAATTTAATCACAGAAATTTAAAGGCAAAATAGGTAATGTATCTGGTCCTTGAACACAGAATATGATATACTAAATATTGATTTCTTAAAAATAATTTATTGCTTTTAATATTTTTCTTTACAACAGAAGATACTCAAAATCGAGAAAGGAAAATTGTAAACTTTTAGTTTGGCATTCACACAAAGTTAAAATACCTGCATTTTTAACCTACAGAGCAACAACAAGAATTATGCAGATTAAAGAATGTTACAGTCGTAACACAGAACCTCTGAAAAAGTTCTTTTTTTTTTTTATTGCTATCTATCTACTGAGAAATAAGAAGCCAAAAAATCAAGCAAGCATCCGACAGGACAGACAGTGGAATCTCTCAGAACACAATATGCTGGTGATAAAATGAATGCAGCCATCAAAATCAACTGCACTGGCATGGAGGTGGAATCGGTTTTCTAAGATTGGGAGTGGGAAAGGAGATTAAATAGTTAGGTGTGCCATACCTTTAAGAGGAGTCATGAATGCCAAACAGTAATAGAATACCAAATCTATACATTCGCAAGCAAATTCCAAACTTTGCTGATTCAGTCTACAGACTCCAAGTTCAGATGAAATTCTGATGCTCAGAATAGCAGTAAGTATACTCTTGTGGTTTTTTTCTTTCCTGAAGTTTCTATTTAATTTAGCAGAAGCAATGTCATCAGCAACAATGTCATGGGCACATCTGAGGCCATGCTAGTGCATAGTAAAAAAAGAAAAAAACCCAACCCACTGCTTCTGCAAAAGCTGAGTTTCCAAATGAAGCACTTACTCCAAACTGACAACCATCATGCATCCTAGGTATAAAATTTCCACTGGCCTTTTTATTATTTTAGTCATCTCATAATTTATAATAAATAGGATAATTGTAACTGATAAATATGTCTCTTTAGTAAACAAAGGAATGAAGGATCAGTATTTATACAGGATGCATAACTGTAAAAAATATAGATAAATACCATCATTAAACTCTGCCAATGAAAAGATTACTGGCTTCAAGAACAGTGTTTAGACACAGAATTACTGTAAAAATCATACTGTACTTAGTACTTCAGCATATTTTTATCAAATTAAAGTCACAAAAATTAAAACAAAATAGCATTTTAAAAAGGTTTTTGACATCTAGTTCAAAAACTACTGTTGATACATAAAATAAAAACATTTCTTAATGATTACCCATTTGAGAGACTTTACATAAAATTATGATATCTCCTAGAAAAATTTAGATGAGAAAATTTCATTCCCCTAACAAATTCAGCATACAAAACTGCAAAAGAAAATCAAGCAATGAGAAAAATGTGGAAAAATACTGCAGAAGTGGTTAATACCTTTTGGGCTAGGATAAGTCTTGACAAAATTCTCATATAAGCTCACCGAAGAAGGGATGAATGTGTGTAAAGCGTTTTTGCACTCAGACACACACACATACACATATATACAAGCACACCCTCACCCACACGCTTTTCTCTCTTTTTACAATCAAATATATATAAGCGTTAAGTTCAGCTTTCTACATATGTTAGTGTACAATAATTGTTTCACCTCATATAATTACATTTGAGTATTTTTGATTAAGAAAAATTCAGCAGTTTTTGAAAAGAAGGCTGCATTTACAGTGCATAGCTGTAACAAAAAAGAACATCGTCATACAGTATGTACAGAAATAAAAATACTCCATTTAACATTTGTAAATACTCAGCTACTTTAGAGAATATAGCAAATAAACTATCTGTGCACACACCCAGATAGTTATATCCAACTCTCATTAATAATGTAACACCATGTCCGCTCATTAGAATAAATCGCTGAACAAGCTGCACATTTGACCATTAACAAGGCTTTGAAAATTTTGCTGTGGAAGATCAACATTGTAGACATTTACATGGGTGTCAGAATTAAAAGATGAAACTTCAAAATGTTAGGGAAGCTTGAGCCTTTCATTTTCTCTTCTGCAAGGACTGAAAAAAAAAAACAAACCAAAAAAAACCCCAAAAACCCCAAATAAAAGAATAATCTTAAACCAAAGCTAAAACAGATTGTAGGCTTCTGGGACCTGTGGTTTCTTCTGGATTGTCATATTATCACTGTGTTGTGAGAAGAAACTTCATTAAAAAAAAAAAAATGCAGAGTCTGATTCCCAGACAGCAGCAGCCATAGTTCTCACTTTTTTTTTGTCTGTTTTTGTTCTTTTTTGTTAAAATGCAATATGTACAGATTTTGCAGTTCATTGTTGTACATATATCTCTGTGGAACTGCTGCCATGTCTCATGGTTTGCATCGAACTCGCGAGGAACTCCCGGCTCCCCTGCCACCAATCACCCGCGAAAGCAAAGCTGACACCCATGGACATGCGTGTGCTTACTGGACAGCCATCCTGCCTCTCCACTCGTTGAGCAGCTGTGTTCATGTAAACCATGGTTTTGAACAGAGAGTGTAAAGTAGAAGTTCCTAAGTATGACTTTTAAATTGTCCATTATTGAAGGACGTGATGTCCGTGAGGTATTCGCCATCCCTCCATTTTCCTCAGGTGTGATGCATGTTACCTACGCAGGCTCCGCTGTGCCTCTTTAAGTAAACTATCAAAATCCATGGAGTCATACTTGCTTTTAGTGGAAGCAGGATCAAAATCATCTGAGTTTGAATCTGAAACCCAAAGAGACACAAGTTCAGGTCAGAGGCAAGAACAGCTGGTACTTACACTGTTTTCTTTGTGCAACAGTACAAATGAAGCACTGAAGAAACAACCCACTTGTGACCACAGCTTCATAGGAACAGGATGATAAAAGCCCAGAAATGGTCATCAAAGAAACTTCAGGTGTGGACAGAGCTTTCTGGTAAGAAGCAGGACTTAACAAAAGCAGTACACAACATTTGGGGGGTCATGCCATAAATTGCATGTACACACAGAGCAGGTAAACTCAAAACAGTTTCTCCAGGACTTGAGCACTGACACACTGCTGTGTATAGGTCTCAAAGTAGTCTGGATAATCTTGATAGATGCTTTACCCAAAAATCCACCATAGTTTTGCAATTGCTGTTTTGCAGAGGATACCACTGCTTCCACTTGCTCTGCCTCTGTGTCTTGTACAAGTCATTACACCTCCCTGAATCTCTATTTTTGCTTCCACTCTGATTTTTTTGGGTTTTTCTTGTTTAGAGTGTGAGCAATTCATGGCAGGGCTCTGCACCACAATACAAGCAATCTCAGGTGGGCTCCTCAGCTTTACAGCTTACGTGATAAGTCATAGCAGCAATAATGGTCCAGCTCCTGTGACCTGCGATACCTGCTCCAGCTTTGCTAGTTGGTCAGACACAGACGTCAGTCTGTTCCTAGCGCAGAGGAGGGATTGTATGTTTGTGGCCATACAGCTCCCGTACGGCAATTACTGACATGGCTGCAAGCACTGAATTTTCCTTTTGGAGGCATCTCACACTGACTCTTCCCGGTTCCTGTGTCACAAATCCTTTATGAGTGCCCTTTTCTTGCCATTTCTTGTGTTGAATTAATGAGAATTCCCCATCTACCGCTATAAGACACACTGTGCATTAAATGTTCATTACAAGTTCTGTTAAGACAGTATCTTCTCACAGAGGAGAGGTGTTAAACTTTTGACTACTATTTTCAAGTGTTTTCTTTCTTCTGTACTCAACCCAAGGCTGATTAATTCTCTCTGTCCTTGTACTAGCTCATGAATTTTAAAGTTCATCCTGCCATTTCCTCATGTAGTTCTATCAGATACTCTGCAAAATACAGGGAATGCAGTCTGAAGTAGAGAAGCTCAAGCTGTCAGCAGGACAAAGTGAAAATACTCTGCTTACAGATACTCTGGAAATCCCACTCAGTATGGAGAGACCTGCCAGGGAATACTCCCAGTGATGAATAATGTTCAAGAGGGTTCCCTTCAGACAACTTATTTTAAACCCAAGATTTTCTGAGATACAGAGACGACCCTGGCTTCCACTGCTAAAGATAAGTCAAATCAAGTCAAGACTTCAATCTGTTTTTACTGTTTTTATCAGCCTACATTTCAACAAATGCCTTGCTACCTTTTATATTTTCAACATCAACCCTATATCTCTTCAGCAGTCTTTTGCCTTTTCTTAGCTTTACATTATCTGTTTAGCCACTGAAGTGAATTATAGCATATTCATTGTGAACAATGTGCATCATCTTTATCATTTATTCTGAAAAGACATCAATTGGTTAGAAAAAATGTATCTGTATTCGCTTCCTGCATTAGTACAAAGCCAAGGGCAGCACATACAAGATTTCATTAGCACTGTGTTATAGGGTTATGAGAGATTTTAATGACTCTGGTCATTTATTCACAAAAAACCACAATATCTGATTAATATAGATTCAACAGCAAAATGTCTGCTGCTATTTTATTCAGAAAAGATATCTCCCATATATTTAGTCTATTTATACAGGTATCAGGAACGTTTAACATTTAATGAATACTTTACATTTTATAAGGTAATTAAGTAAGAAGTGAGTTTGTAATATATTATAATATTACAGAGGATGTTTTGGTAGCCTGCATGGTCTCTTTATGCACATAGTTAACACCAACATTCCTACTGTAAGAGTTTGCACATCTCCAAACATCCTTGCAAGGGGAAACATCACACCTTGACCCAGAGCACAGGACAGAACAGTACATTTTTGCCCAGACAGTACTAGGACAGACCCAGATGTGTTATTGCAGACAGTATGCACACTTGGGACTGGAGTTATCACAGCATAATGGGGTCTGTAGACTGCTATGCATAGTGCCTCACATCAGTGTGACAGCAAACAGCAAGAGATTTGCTAAGCTCTCCACATGCTGAAGCCTCTTACATCATGACTGGAAGTCCCTGCAAGGAGACACCTTCATACATAGATGCTTATGCATGATGTGGGAACCACTAGTCGAGATCCACGGCCTCTGCTATATTAAGAGTCAGATTTGATCACAAGCCCTTCTAGCTTTCAAACTGACAAACTATGAATTGTGTTTAAGGTGTGGCTCTGGCAAGTTCTACACATCTACAACACAACTCATGGCAAAGTAAGAATCATAATGGGGTTTTTTTTGTGTGAGGCATCTACTTTGTTCTCTGTTTATCGCTCACATAAATAAATCAGGTATCACAACCAAGCAGTCACAGCACAGCAATGAACAGTAAAGCATGCAGGAGGTTTTTGTGGTACCATCATTTCAATATAGAAATGTATTACTGAGTATTGGCCACTTATTTTTGATAATGATGGAAATATGCTTTACAAGAATTTTCAGTCTGAAATATCTGAAAGAAGTCAACTCAGGTTAGAGCTCAGATTAGTAAACTGTTATACTTCTTGAAGCAAGTAAAAACCACTTCCTTTAACTTCCTCCAATCATTTAAATAATATAAACAGCAAACAAAAAAAGTAGCAACCCCTATATCCTCCTGAGTTACAAGGTTCAAGTTAGGTAGTTTAATTCACATAGAGCAAAATACCTACCTAGGTCTGCATAGTTAGACTTGCAAAATTGCTTGCGTCCACAAAAGTACAGCTCAAAGTCAGGTTCATTTGACCTGCGTAAAGTATATCCATTTTCAAGAGCAGCAAAGGCGTCACAAGTATAGCGGTAGGTGATGAAACCATAGCTGTCTCTGCAATTGAAAAATACAGTTGTGAACAAAAGCTGAAAAGAGTTAATACACATTAGTGTAACCCCTTCCTGAAAGCAAGGACTTGCAGGAGATCGAGCAGTGGAAATGCCAGAAGTACTGCATCCATTTATCAGCATGATTGTCCTGTCATGCAGCTAAATACTTATTTCTGGGACAGGAAATCTCAACTAGCAAGATTAATAAATAAGGATGAAAGAAAATAAATAAGGTTTTGAACTCAGCATGTCATCTGTCACAGCACTTACATTGGTAACTCCCATACCAGTAATCTTACTGCTATAATTTTTTACATATGGCAGCTCCCAAACAAGAAGTAATCTCAAAAGTTCTTACCCATCATCCTGCAAATTTACAGTGCACTCCTCAATTTCACCAAAAACTTCAAACCGGTCCCTTAGTTCTGTTCGAGTTGTGTCAGGTCTGATTTTACCCAGATAAATCACACGATGTTCTTCCTGTTAAGAAAGAGCAACAGGGAAGGCATATTTTTAATGGATGTGTAATAAAGATGAACCTGTACATAAACACATGCAAATATACGCACATGGATGTGCAGAGGATGTGTAACTATAGTCATAGCCTCTTGTGGAAGACCTGCTGCATCTTGCTAGTAAGTGAAATAGTTGTCTCCTGGAAAGCACCTAAGGTATTTAAATGACATATTTTGTCAGGTGGTATGCTCCTGAAAGGCTTCACTGCTTGCTCTCACTGTTCTGCTTCATACTGACAGCTCCCTTTGTATCCTACTGCACCTTCTTCTCTTCCACCCTTCCTACTACTTCCTCTCCAAGACTGTAAGCTCCTCCAAACCAGGAGCCCCCCTTCTATTGCCATCTATACAATACTGGGCAAAACCCATCTTAGTTGAGGAGTAATATGAAGTAACACCATAATTGCACAAATGTACCATAGACATTACTAAATGTATTACAAACATAAACTCAGATGACTCAATAGTTGATTCATCCTGCAATCAGGTGTCCCACCATAATCCACGCCTTAAAACAGAGTGAAAACTGTTAGGGGTCCAGAAGATGACTTTTATTAAAATAAATATTTCTGGGGGGAAGGCAGGACAATAACATATATCCTGTGGTCATCATTACCTTTTGGTTTCTTCAGAAAAACAACCTTACTGAATTCCCTGATTTGTATAGGCTAGGATGCCACTTGCATGTTCCTTTGACACTTGGAGCAAAGCATCAAAGATAGATATTTTTAAAATAATCGAGTCATGGTCATATCCTTCCTTCCTGAGTGGAAATGCCCAGCAGAATGACAGAAGGACTAGGAAACCCTGTCAGAGTCACTTTAGGAATTTTTGGATGAACAGTTTACTTAGGGTAGAGGCATTTAGTGAGCTGCAAGCAAAGCAAAAGGCAAAAAAAAAACAAACTTCAAAACACTGACCGTAAGGTAATCAGGGCAAAGAAGCATCAGCTACACAAGGGTCGGGTGCTCAGGCTCCCTGTCTCGGATTGCCTCTGACCTGAAGAACCCTGGCACTACCAGCCCTACTGCTCATCCCTTACACATCCGCACATTTGTCCCATAAATTGAACCACCACCACCACCACCACCACCACCACCACCACCACCTTCCCAGCTGGCATAAATCTGTCAGTCAGTGGAGCAATGTCAATTTAAACCACCAGCTTTTGCACCCGAGACTTGCGCAGAATTTAGGTGCCAAATGACGAAGGAGCTATACTGACTGCTGCGAATTCATGACTATCGTAACCTGGAGGTGCCTAAAGGCTAATGGCACCTCAATGCGTAATGCAAAAAGCTCTAGGGACCTAAATATAGACTTGCATTCCTGCTCAGAAACATCCTTGCCTGAAGAGACAGGTAGCTGATAGTGTTACAATTCAGCTATAGCAGGAAATGGATCTTTTCCATGAGTCTCCACAGAGGCATAAGGCACTGGTCATTCCTGGACCACAGACAACAGGATTCAGATCAGATCAAAACACATGTACAAAACAGAAATGATCCTGATGCCTCTTCTTTACCTGTTTGAGCGCTTTTCTGAGATAAAGGGGACAGAACTCTTGTTAGTTATGGGGGCCTAAAATCTTGGCTTCCATTTCCCAGGAGAGCACTCTGCTCCCAGAAACTGTTCTATGCAAAATAAAGAAAAAATTCCTGCAGCGGGAAGCTGAAACTAATATATCTGCCTCCCAACAGAAACCCCTTCTCACTATCACACTCAGTCAGCTGGTTTTGCTGACTGTCTTCCTGGCCTCACAAATGTCAGGGGCTCAGATCCAGCTAATCTAAGCTCCTGAGAAATGAAGGTGAGTTCAAAGCTCCAGAAAACAGAGATCCAAGAATCAAAACCTCCTACCCCAAAGCCCCACCCACTAAGGTATGGCACCTTCATAGCACCCTGGTCTGCCCAGCAGAGTCTCTGGTTGCTCAGCCAAAGTATGTATATGGTCTCCTTAATCAATGGGATCAGGCAAGTACCTCATTTAGATGCTTGAAACTATCGCCTCTTTTGATTATATAAGGAACCAAGGTGACTGCATTGGTAGTCCTCTATAACCCTACTGGGACGGACATTTTGATTTTTAAATGTTATGCCCTCTGAAGTGCGTGGTCCAAAAGCTGTCCTTGTTTCTATGCCATAGCAGCACAGCCTGAAGAAGCTGGCACGGGTAGAAGGATAAATATGCTCATGGGTAGCCACAAATTTAGGGAAGAGGGGTACTTTGCAGACAGCTGCTGCTTGTTATCTCTGTCTCTGCTGTGTCCCTGTCCAGAGCCTTGACCCTCCTGACAGAAGAGTCTGAGTAAGGCTTCTGTGAACTAGGGACTGTAGAGTGCAAACCACAGAAATCTGCATTGCCTCCATTTTCCGCATTCTAATTCTGCTTACTTTCAGTATGGTTGGATGCTATAAACTTCAAAACCAGGAAAATCTGCATACGCACAGTAATTACTTTTTCAGACTGTTTTACCAAATCAAGGATGTAACCACACTGAAACACTTGATAAGAAACAGTTCCATTGATACTTGCTATTGAACCTAAATGACTGACCAGATGGAGCAGAACATAACATAGCAGACTGTCTAATATACTTTAACTGAGATAATACATCTCAACTGAAAAAACATAATGTTTCACTCACTGACATGGAGATTGTTATACTACAGTGTGATGGAAATAACTATTGCATGCTTTTCCATAAGTCTTTGTGCATGCCTGCGTAACTTCTTTTTCTTTTATCCCTCTAATAACCTTTATATCTGTAATACCCCTTTAAGACAACTGTAATAAACCCAAACCGAACAATTAAAAAAACCCCTGTTAAACTATCATTAAGGGAATAAGCTAAACCTGCAAAATTAAGGAAATTCAAATTTAAAGCTGAAATGCACCATATGTCCTCCAGTGTGCACATGAGGAGATGTTCTTAAGTATTTTTTTTTAAGCAGAGTGTCATGATAGTATAAGATACTGGAAAACACAGGATTCATACAACATTGTCTTTGTCTTGGCTAACTTTGGTTCATTTAAAGCAGCTATGAATAAATTTACTTGTATTCACTTAGACACCTGCCTTTTATTCCCATTAATCATGAGCTATACAAGCCTAACAAGATTACAACGTGCCTCTAAATGTTGAAGACCTTTATTTTATAATAAGTTACATGCATAAGTCCGTATGTGTATACTCAGTGTGCTTTTTACTGCACTTGTTAGAGGAATCATAGTATCATAGAATAGTTTGAGTTGAAAGGGACCATGGAGGTCATCTAGTCGGACCCCCCTGCAGTAAGCAGGGACATCTTCCACTAGATCAGGTTGCCCAGAGCCCCATCCAACCTGACATTGAATGTTTCCAGGGATGGGTTATCTACCACCTCCCTGGGCAACCTGCTCCAGTGTTTCACCACCTTAAGCGTAAAATATTTCTTCCTTATATCTAGTCTAAATGTCTCCTCTTTTGGTTTAAAACCATTACCCCTTGTCCTTTTGCTACAGGCCCTGTTAAAAAGTTTATCCCCATCTTTCTTATAAGCCCCCTTTCGGTACTCAAAAGGTCGCAATCAGGTCTCCTCAGAGTCTTCTCTGCTCCAGGCTGAACAAGCCCAACTCTCTCAGTGTCTCCTCATAGGGGAGGTGTTCCAGGCCTTTGATCATTTTTGTGGCCCCCCTCTGGCTTGCTCCAACAGGTCCTGTGCTGAGGGCTCCACAGATGGATGCAGTACTCCAGGTGTGGTCTCACCAGAGCAGAGTACAGGGGCAGAATCACTTCCTTCAACCTGCTGACCACACTTCTTTTGACGCAGCCCAGGATACGGTTGGCTTTCTGGGCTGCAAGCACACATTGCTGGCTCATGTTGAGCTTCTCATCTACCAGGACACTCAGGTCCTTCTGTGCAGGGCTGCTCTCAATCTCTTCATCCCCCAGCCTGTATCAATACTGGGGGTTGCCCCAACCCATGTGTAGGACCTTGCATTTGGCCCTGTTGAATGTCATGAGGTTTTCACAAGCCCACTTCTCCAGCTTGTCAAGGTCCCTCTGCATGGCATCCCATCCCTCAGGGGTGTCAACCTCACCATTCATCTTGGTGTCATCCACAAACTTACTGAGGGTGCACTCAATCCCATCGTCTATGTCATTGCTGAAGATATTAAACAGCACTGGCCCCAGAACAGACCCCCGAGGGACACTGCTTGTTACTGATCTCCATCCGGACATTGAGCCGTTGACCACTACCCTCTGGAAGCAACCATCTAACCAATTTCTTATCCACCGAACAGTCCGCCCATCAAATCCATGTCTCTCCAGTGTAGAGAGAAGGATGTTGTGGGTGACTGTGTCAAAGGCCTTGGAGATTATATGTGACTTGGGAACCTAGAGAACTGCAGAGAAAAACTTTTGTTTTCAGTTTAATGTGGGCAGAGGGAATCTGCAGGAAACTCCAGAAATACTGTTCATATTTCCTTCCAAAAAGTGCAGATGATTTACTTTGCATCATAACCTTTAAGTATAATTCTATTATACTTAAATATAATTATTCTATAATTATAATATTTACCTTGCTTTGCCAGGTAAATAAAGGAAGGAAGAAAGAAGAGTCCTGCCAACTCCCTCAGGCCCAACACATCTCTCTTCTTTCAGTTTATCTAAAGCACTTGCTTCTTAATCTTGCTCTTTCTTCCTTGTAGTAAAAACATTTGAATAGGTAGATGTGGCAGAAAATCTCAGACTGAAAAGCAGTATTTCAAGTCTCAAACGAAAATACTAAAGATTAGCATGCCAAAACTGAGAAAACAGGACTAGCATGTACCTTACACATCTAAGAGTCCAAAGGGACAACTCATCCTGCAAAACGTTTGCTGATGCCAAGGATCTTTTTGTCTTACAAAGCTTTCTCCAAAACTTTATTCTGTTTTCCATTCCTCATTTTTAATCATTTATTTCACATGGAACTAAAGCGCAGACTATTAGATGTATTACTTTTCACATGTATTTTTGCACTAGGCTCTTTACCCAACATTCGTTTGCTTTGCCTGCTTATGGCACTGCTAAGTAGGGGCTGAGGGAACTGAAGGCAGCCACTCCAGAGGTCACATTGCACAGTGCTGCTGTTGTTTTCCCTACAGCTTTTTGTCTGCACATCTGTGGTGCATACCTAGCTCTCCAAGAGCCAGATAATGCTCTATGTGAAGCTGAGAGAAGAAACCTGGGTGTATTTTAAAGCCGGGGTCGCCATGGGCTTCTCAAAGGCTCTGCTGCTTCCTCCAGCACTGGCATCTGGCTGGGTGCAAGCCCCATGCCTGTGCTGCCTTCCATGCCAAGTGATTTCTCTCCTCTTCCAGTAGAAAGCCATGAAGACTTTCATCCCTAGAGCTGGAGGCCAAACACCATTTTGAAAGTGCAATAGGAACGGTCAGACAGAGTTTAAAAAATAGAAATGCTGTGGATAGAAAAAAGCCAGCAAAGCTTAAGATTCTGGCATAATAACAAAAAAATGCTTTAGATTTTGTATTAAAGAAGAACTGGGGACTAAGTATGACCTGTAGACAAGCATGAATGGCAAAAGGAAGACTCATAAAAACTGGAAAAGAGAATTTTGCACAAAATTTTCACATGCTGCTGTGTGGCTAACTGAGGACAGGAACAGTGCAGCCACATTCCATGGTGGCTGTTAGAAAAATAATGAGGGACCAGCAAAACTCAAGATTTAGGTAATCCATTTCATACATTTTCAGCAACTCATCAGCAAAGGCAGAGTGCCTGGATCCAGGCCATCAAGATGAGCAACGGAAAAAAAAATCCAAACTCAATATACAATGTACATTGGATCCTTCATTAGTGGGAGTGCACTCCATTATAGGCTAACTCTGGTTTTAGACTTCAGAGAAGCCAAGCACTCATTTATAAAACCACCTTTCTCCTGCCTTCCTGTTGTAGGGCAATTTTGGTTTTTGGAAACCATGTGTTTCTTTCCACTTCAGTGGCCTCACAGCGCATTTATCTTCTTATGTCTGTAAGCTCTCTGGGACAGGGACTCTTGATACTAGTCTCATGGAGGCTGTCAGCACTTAGAAATGAAAAGTAATAATGTTAATAGTAATTTTCTACTCAGGTATAAAAGATGATTTTGTTATACCTCCTGGCAACAGCCAACGCACACAGCAAATGAGCTGCAGGGAGGGTGAGACCGTAAGTCAGTATTGTGGCCAGAGAGGCAGAGCAGCAGAGACCCAGAACACCCGGCTGCTCATCAGACAGTTTAACTTCCCATCTCTGGTGCACCATGTCAATCGGGAACCCCGAACTGGTGCGTCCAAAATTGAAATGTGCTAACTGTATTTCTGACACCATGCCTCAGAAAGTATTTGCCACATGGTCTAATGAGCTGCTGCAGTCAAAGTCCACACAATTCAGAAATTTCCTGGGGAGTATGAGAAGAAAAAAGGGGTCCTCATTCTTCCTGGCAAATCATTGTGATCTGTCTTGGTTGCGGGTTGGATGCCAGTCCTGTCCTACATTTACTCCTGAAGTTTCATGATAAATATGTTGCCACTATGATCTGGTGAGCATTATAAAGTTAAGTAAGTCTCAGTAGCAGACCATCCTTATGTTCAATGAGAATCCATTCTAAAACAAAATAGGGATGCAGTGAAATTAAATCAAATCAAGATCAAACTAAACTATGCCACCATTTGCTCAGTTAGCAAAGGCATCACAATCAAAAGTATAAATAAATGAATGAATGAATGACAAAAATATTTTTCCTACTCTATAACTGGAAAATACCTTGTGGCTTAGCCCATATTTTTCAAGCATGACTGCTCAAAATTAAGGCCCCAATACACAAAAAAAGCCCTGAATTTCCAATAACTGGAGAGGGGAAAAGAAGAAAAGGAGAAGAATATGACAGTTACTTTTGAGGTCAAGCACCTGCATATAGCTGTAAGTCTAGATATGAACTCAGGAATCCATTCAGTGAAATGCTAGCCCAGGCTTCTAGCTGATCTGAAGCTACTGCAGCGAAGGTGGTGTGTGCAAGGCTGAAGAGGCAGCCTTTTAAACATGCCTCTGCCACAAAGCATGAGCACAGGCTTCTAAAACAAGGGTCCCCAGCATTCTGCCAATATGCCTTCATGTCTGCCAAAATACAAGCTGCCTGCACAATCAGAGGGCATTGCTGCACATATGGTTTTGGCAGATCAAAATATGTGAATTTTTTTCTCATTTCTTTTTCCTAGGTTTCCCACTCTTCTTGTCACATGGAGGCTAATTCTAGATATTGAGCCAATACACTTGATGGATTTTAGCTCACTCATAATTTCTGTTCCTTTCTACTGTGCATCCCTTCCACAAGTAACTCCTGAGACCTTAGCACGGTGCTTCTCATGAAGAAAAGCCACTTGCCCTGTGTGACACCCGAGCCGTTAGTACTGCCCAATTTTAGGCTGCTCTTTTAACAGTATCTGGAGGTATGTGGCCATGAATCAATTCTTGCAGCACAAGAATGGGCTAGAAAGAAAATAAAAAATTCCCCAATGTAGAGAGCAAAGAAATCTAACTTCATGGGGCTACAGGAAGAGTTCAAGGAAAGAGAGGGGAGATTCTTGTTGCTGAACAATAAATGAGTTGAGTCCCTCAAGAAAGAACAGTGTGACACAGAAGAGACCCATAAGCCAAAAGGAGTAAGAAAAGAAAGAGACAATACTAGAAATAAAACAAATTTAATCACTGACTTCATGGGATCAGGGCTTCCCTTTCTCTGCTGTCCCCTAACCCCTACTTATTTGCACAGGGAATAAACTGACATGACTCAATACAGATTTTTACAGCAAAAGTGCTGATTGACTTTGGAGAAAAGAGTTAATAGGATTTAATCTCCATCTCCTTACACAGGTGACTGGATTTTAAGTTTTTGCAATGTTCTATTTATTTTTATTTTTTAGTTTATTTATTTATGCTTATTAATAAATAATTTCATTAATTAAGTTAATTGTTATGAAAATGCTCACTCTAGAGAGAAAATAAATTCAACTTTGGTTTTGAAATGTCTAAACTTCTTAACATAGGAAGGTATGATGCAGCATATCTGGAGTTTTTAAAGTTTATTTTCTTTCCTTTTCCCTTTCCTCTTGATTAGCAAGTTGCCAAATATTTGTTTGGTTTAAACTAAATCAATTTTTCTACCTCCTCAGGAGGATTCAGGTTCATTTATAACAGTAAGGTACTGTAATTGAGAAGTAGCAAGATACACCCATGATACAGGTCTATTTGAATCTGTAATTTGTGTTAGATCTAAGAGAGAACAGCCAGTGTAAGTTACAATTGCTGGAAGGTAGTGTTCATCTCTAAGCAGATGGAAGCCAGATATTTTAAAACTAACTGCAACAACTGACTTAAATATAGCCCTGTCTGAAGCCAAGCAAATTCATTCCATTGCCTTTGCTGAGTTGCAGATCAGCAAAGCATGTTATAGCTCTAAATCTCATGCTTTACAAAGTACACATTATCACCCACACTTTGTAGATAGCGCACCTGAAGCAGAGAAAAGTGAAACAATTTGATGAAGTTCACTAAGAACAACAGTAACAGAGACAAAAATCAGAAAATAAAGGTGTCTGTTCCCTCACAGAACTTCTCATTGCCACACACTAGACCAGTCTCTGTCAATCTCTATGCACTCCCAGTTCTGTAGGTGTAAGCATTAGAAGAAACACTGTCACATGTGTGACAAATCACCTTTTACTACAAAGTCCATTAAATGCACTCAAAAAGACTTATTTGTTTTGGTAAGCCTTTGACAGAGCACTAAGGGAAAATTTGGAAATGAAGATGAAGTGTCCCAGTCTGCACCAGCTCATGGAAGAGCCAGAGCACAGTCAGAACAACAGTGAAGGTAAAACTGAATGGAAAGAGCAAGACACAGAAAACCAATGACACAATGTTAAGGCAATCCACCAAAAGGGCTTAACCACAACAAGAAGAGTCCAGATTTACAGCAGTTCCTAGTTTAATTTATCAAAACCATCACACAGTTGCCAAGGGGAACTAAAAAGCAGCAAAAGCCACCTGTGTGTTTAATAGCCATTCTTCTGTCCTACTGCTACAACAGCCAAGAGAGTTGCTCATCCCCACATGGATATTTCCTTAGCCTCAGGTATTGCAATTATTTCACACAGAACATTGATAAAATAATTAAATAATACATAACCATTATGAAAGGGCCAGTGTTAGGTGACATTTTAAAATTGCATCATGTCTTCGGACTATTTATTTTTGCTAAAAATAAATTAAAAATTAACCGAGCCATAGACGGGGGGAAAAAAAATTAACTCATGCTCGGTTTTGAATTCTGTTATCTACACCTCCTGGATAGACAATTATAGCTACTACTTAAGTCCAGTGATCAGTGTTTAAGCTGACTCCTTTTACTGCTTATGTGAAAACACAGAAATATAGAAAATAGAGATTGATTTCTGGCACTCTGGTACATGATATATAGTAAAAAATGCAGGTTCACTGATAGATTTGTATAAGAAATAGACTGGTTCACTTTTAGTTATCTGTTGTCTGGGATGAAACCTTTTTCTACTAAGCCCTTTGTACCTCTTGACTGTGGAAAACTTGGAGAGTTGCAATTTATCAAACCTGAGAAAATTAGTATTGTAACATCAAAATATAAATTATGAAAACACATATTTGCCTAAATTCAAAATACTAAGAAATACACATAAGCACATTCTTGTATTTTGTTTTTTCTTTTATAAAAAAAGCAAGAAGTCTATTTCAAAAAAAAAAAAAAGCAGAAATCTATTTCAAAATGAAAGTTATCTTCACAGTGCTTACAATTGCTTTCTGCCTCTGTCTCTCCCTTTGTTTGGCCCTTTCAGATTCCCGTTTTTCATACTCTTTGCGGTATTCTTCCCTCTTCAGCCTTTCATGCTGATATTCCTCATAGCTGTCATATCTAGGAAACATAATTTAGTCATTAAATCAAGCATCTTCATTTGTGAATGTAAAATTAGTAATACAGTTTCTGGAAAACGTCATTATCTCTTGAGAACCACCTGCAAAGCAAAACAAATGCAGGCAAAATGCAGTACCTGGGTCTGCGACTGTACGGTGATCTGGATCGTGATCTTGCACGTAAGGGAGAACTTCCATATGTTTGGTGTCTACAGTAGCTGGACTCATAATAGCAACAAGATCTGCAGGAAGAAACACATTCACTTCTGTCATTCAGTCTGAATCTATTGACACCATTTTCTACCTCTTCCCTGAATTTACAATTTCTTCTAAACTACCAGTGAGATTTCCCAGTGACAGTTTGCGATCTCCTAGTCAACTAAGGGGCCTCAAGTGATTTCTGACCCCCACCCTTCTGTGACGTTCCTTATTGAGGCTAACAAGGAGCAGAGAGTCAGCCACTGTCAACTTCATCTGATAAGGGACTGCAGCTAGATTGGCAGCGGGCAGCTTGCAGATAATGGGAAAGGTTAGTTGTGTGCATCTCTCACCAATTGCTCTGACGCTGACCTGACTGGCTCCTCTCAGAAGGAGTAAACTGGGCAAATTTAAAGGATAATGGCAATAGTGTTTCTGCAGCAACCTCGCAACCTTCAGAGTCAATCAGCTCAGGAGCAACAGAGTTGCACTGGATTAAGTTATTTCTTATTTTTTGTTCTTTCTTTCTTTCCTTCAGGCTGCTTTGTTTTTGCTGTTTTCCTTCTTACTAACTATGATGATGATATATGAATTTGCTGTACTGTACCTTGAAGATGATCTACTACAGGGCGACCTTGATCTTGACTGGGAATATGGAGAACGGGAACAAGACCTGCGTTGAGGAAAGGACCTTGATCTAGAGCGTGTCCTTTGGGATCTTTGAGAAAATAAGGATTTGGGTGGAGACACTGAATCTCTGCATGGAGAGTTAAAAGAAGAGCAAGATGGCGATACATCAAATAATGAATAGGCTTGTGTCCCATCCCAAGGGTAGCATAGTTTATCACTTTCATCTTCACTGTCATCAAAGAGACCATCCATTGCTAGTCCTGAATTTATAAACATAGGTAGTTTGGAGAATTGTTCATTACTGTAATCACTGTCCCTTAGTTCTCTGGTCTTATCTGCTTCTTCATCAAAAACAGCTTGGCTGGGGTGACCAAAATGCTTATTCAGTTCAGCCCGAATTTCCTGGTCTTGGAGCTGTTTTCTGTTATTACCATGGGATCCCTGCTTACTTGTCTGTAAAGTCTCTTTCTTGAAATAATGGTCTTGTTCTAAAGAAGAACAAATCTGACACTGCCACCCAGGTGAAGAATCCTTAAATTCTGGTTGTCTGGAGTCCTGAAGTTCCTGGGATATTTTAATGTGTATTTCAGATTTTGAATTCACAGATTGACAGTAGTCATGGTCACCAAACAGCCGCAAACTGGGCCGTTTTGTCTTTCTCTCCTCATGTCCACTGGACAGTACTGTAGTCTTGCTAAGCTGTGCGTACAGCTCAGACTGTTCTGGACCCTTCTTGATCGGGTTATTTCCTTGAGAACTGGAAGACTCACTATAGCGGGGCTTTTTTGAAGGTGGTACAACAGTCTTGCATGATGACTTCGGCTTAGGTGAAGTCCTAAAAGGATTATCCTGGTTGGTTTTATGAGGAGGGGTTGTAGGTGGAGTTAGGCCTAAGGGGGAAAAAATGGAGGAATAGAATATTTTTAAGGACACATACAATGTTATAAAGGTGGCTCACGTGCTTCTTTAAAACAGATACAAAGCAAGACCCATTCTATGTCACTTTCATTTAACACTGCTAATACTGGGAACACGAGTATTTATGGTGTGAAGCACCAAAGGTCTGGTACCAGCAATAGCAACAGTACAAGTGCATTGCGATTAATCTTCATCATTGTTTCTGCCCTTCCCCTTCCTCCATGGCATCTGCCTCTCTCTCTCTGTAGATTTTGATGGAAAAGCTCAGGAGACATTTTTTGTTAAAAATTAAAAAGATTTCAATATAAAACTCAAAAGTCAGAAGACTGGCCCTGTCAAAAGAAATTAGCAGACAAAGTCCTGAATAAAAGCAAGCCTGATAAATTAGTGCTACCAAAGGAACCTGGGCAGGATGCAGAACTTCAATGCAAGGAAGTATAGCAACTCTACAACTTGACTGCAATGACTCTTTGTCTTCACAGTTCATTAACTCAGTAACATCGCTAATGTATGTATAATACATTCCTGTAAGCATAACTAATACATTTTGCCTGAAATGTGGTTCTGCAACTGAAACCCAAGTGAACAATAGGACAACTGCAACTGTAATGAACCATTGCATTTAGAACTAAGTATTAGCGAGGGTCATGAAGTTGGGAGTCAAAATGACACAGGTAAGTATTCAGAGACTAAAGATGCCACTAAATACCAGGATTTTTCACATAACTGTAATGGATTATACCACTGTGGTGAGACAAAATTGCAGGAAGGACTACAGACCATTCTAGTAAAACCTGGGAACCAAAGCAGCATCTTTAAATTATTTCTACAAGGACAGAATATGTGTGTCAACTTTTTCTGTAGAAATCATACAATTACTTCAGACTTTACAAAACGATAACACAGGACACCAATGTGGGGTAACAGCAAACTGCGGCCACTGTTCAGAAAATCATTACTCAGGAAATCATTATTCAGGAAAGTAGTTAGTATGTTATGTTTTAACACTTTTGCTTCTGTCTGATTAACCCTAATGTAATTTAGAAATATATGTGCTTAAAAGCAAACAAATGTAAGTAAGTACTGAGATTAGGGAGTTCTAGATAATCCAGACCATCCTTAAGCACTCCAGAGGTCAATGCTGTCCAAGATTTCTTCTTGTCCAAGCAATGAGCTTTCCATTACTTCCTTAGCAAGAATGAAAAGCACACTTACAGAAAATGTGTATTTGTGTATTTCAAACACAGCTACAGAGTTTTGTTTTGTATTTTTAACCATGCAACAGAGATCAGCAGATCAATGCAAACAGAACATGTTTTATAGTGTTTTGCTGTAAAGAAGGAAAAGCATCCATCAAAGCATAGTGCTCCCTAAGGAGCATAAATGGAGACTGGGAGTCCCATCACATTAGCTGCAATGAATTTGTTCCAGAAAAAAAGAAGATACGAGTATCAAGGCATGAGTTCAGAGGAGAGACACAAAGATGTTCAGAGGGCTGAAGCACCTCCCATATGAGGACAGGCTGAGAGAGTTGAGGTTGTTCAGCCCGGAGAAGAGAAGGCTCCAAGGAGACCTTAGAGCAGCCTTCCAGTACTTAAAGTGGGCTACAGGAGAGATGGGGAGGCACTCTTGATCAGGGAGTGTAGGGATAGGACAAGAAGTAATGGTTTTAAGATGAAAGAGGGCAGATTTAGATCAGATATTAGGAAGAAATTTTTCACTGTGAAGGTAGTGAGGCACTGGCACAGGTTGCCCAGGGAAGCCGTGGATGCCCCATCCCTTGAGGTGTTCAAGGCCAGGCTGGATGAGGCTTTGAACAACCTGGTCTAGTGGAAGGTGTCCCTTACAATCCTAACCATCCTGTGGATACTTGACATGACAGTGAAGTTTGAATTTATCTGAATGATTGGAAAAAATGGTTATGAGCTACCCATGCCTATGTGAAGACTTTGTCTAATGCCACCAAAGTCAGGGAAACTGAGGCAAAGATGCTGACGCCTAAAACTCCAGTGACCCCAAATTTGATTTTAAAAAAGAATTTTGTGCAAAGTCATCACTGTTAAACTATTTAGTCTAATTTGAGTCCTCAATTTTTTTTCTTTCCCAAAAATTCACTTGAGTCAGCAGTACATATTTCACACCTTATCCACCTGCTCACTAACAAATATTTTTGCCTACCAAATGAATTTTTGGTAAAACAAAAACATTCCCCTTAAAAATGCTGCAGTAATCATTTCCGTGTTAAAAATTCAGGCTCAGATTCAACAAACATTTAAGTAAGCAACAACTGTTTTCTTGATAAAAAATTAAATGTGTCACTCTTATTCACGAAATTATAGAGACTCTGAGATGCTCTGGAGTTTGTTGTCAAATTTTTGGATGTAGTTTTAAAGAAAGAGTGAAGCAGAAGAATATTAATTCCAGCCCCTCCTTGTTACTTCCAACTACCATTCCACAATGAACATGCATATTTAAGAATTTCAGGCAAAGAAACCCCAGAGATAATCCCATATTGAAAGTAAAATATTGTTTCCATTTCCACTACTTTAAAGCTAGCCCTGTCAGGAGACAAGCTAAACAAAGAGCACAGCCATTTCCTGAAGTTTGACAAGGAGTCCAACAGTCCTCAGAGGAGGGGAAAAAAAACTACCAAAAAAACTCCTCGCAAAAGTACAGACTGAGCTAAATTTACTGGCACTTCTCCTGCTGGCAGAACTGTGCTGGGGACATCCTAAGAAAGGGCTTCCTCATGGCATTCTGGCGTTTTTCCTGGTTTTTAGCAGAAGCAGGAAGTGCACAGGCAAGCAGAAACAGATAAAAGTAGGAAAATGTTCATTTCACTTTTGAACAAACCTCCATCAGGGGATGGAGAGGGGAGTGAAGTTCTGAATTCATGTCACCACTACAGACTATACTTTCAGCATGTTCCATGACCAGTGTCCACCCGTGAATTTTGAGAAAACCAGTTGGCTACACATTTGCTCATCTTCCCATTAATCCCTTGGTAATTTTCACCTAGGGCCATGATCCCCCATTAATGGCGCTACACTACTCTATAAGCATTGGATTATTTCATACATGCTGATTTCTCTGCCAATGTGTACATTTTAGCGTTGACAGTACAAGGTATAGTCTGTGCTCTCTCTTGAACTTAGCAGGTTTTGACAGATTTATGGAAGGACAGATGGCCATTACGGGCTGAAGGCTGACAAGAGGCAGTTCAGAGCATTGTTAACACACTTGCACAAACTCTCAGCAGTGCAGCGCTGTGCAGAATGTAATTCAGACTATAGCTTTTTTATTGCTGCCTATTTTCTTTTGTCAAAAGAGCCTGCTGTGCACAGCAACAAATGGCTGCCATTACCCGGAATGTAATGGGTGTCAGACAAATCACGTAACACAAACAATCAAGAGTATGTAGGTCATATTTCAACAGAGCACAACCTTAGCAATATTTATGATTACTGCATTGAAATGTGCTCTATAATAAACAAGTACCTCTACATCACTCACACTTAGGTACTTCTGCACAGCAAATCTGTTAGAAGTGGTACATACTCTACAATAATCTTTCCTTAAACAGTCGTTTTTTCTTTTCAAAGTAAAAGGCAAGTATTTTTTTGTGACATGCTATAAAACCATTTTCTTTGTAGGGACTTTTCTTTAATTGAATGGCTTTGGTAAACGGTATGTTTGCACTTTGCCTTGCTCTGTCTAAATACTACAAACTCACTTGGTGATCTTGTGCTTGAAAATAGCGTACATCGATTTGCCAGCACCGCTGCTGAAGCAGCACCATCCTCCCCAGCTCTGTGCAACAAGGTGTTTGCATGTCCGCCGACACTGCCACCCTGGCCAAGCAACTTCTTTCAAGAAAGTCTCTGGGAGAGTGAAAATACTTTTGATACATTCTGAAACTCCACTACAGCAACTCATTTAGCTCAGCTAGCCTGATAAGCAGAAATTAGGGCAGTGTCTTTGCATAAAACGTGACATCTTGATTTTTTAGGACTGAACTGCAATGCTGTTTTAGCATAGACACCGATCTTTCTAAAACTTCACTATAAAAACTCTACTTTCTAAAATTTCTATTGTAACTGTAGTATTTTAATGTTTGATGACGTTTGCTGTGCTTTGAGGGGGCTGAGAATTAGTGTCTTTTAGGGAACACAGCTTTGGAATCTTTCTATGTGTGCGCTGGGCTTCTGAGAGGCATTGAAAATGACTTCTTTTACACATTTCGAGTTTGAAAATGGATTGTCAAGGGAAACATTATTTAAGCACACTTAAAACACCAAACACAAGATAACAGCTCAATTCAGTAAAAGAATCAGAAGAGCTTTTGTGTGGCACAAGATTGCAGAATTCAGGAAAATGTAATAAAATTAAATAGCCATCATATAATAAAAAACTACATGCTTGTTGAGTATCCAGTTTAATCCTGACGTCAGTGCTGCAGAGAATAAACACAGACGCCTGAAAATATCAAATAATTTACTATATTTTATTCCCTCTGGACAACTCTCTGCATCTCACATCTCATTCAGAGGTTGAACTAGTTCTTACATGATAGATTTTAAGTATTTGTTCTGACAACTAAGAGGTAACACAGATCTAGAGGTGGACAAATAGCAGCATTTAAGTATCCTCAAGTGTGCTCATAAATTCCAAATTACTATTCAAGCTGATTGTGCTCATACAGCCTTTTCTGTCATCTTTTTGGAGACATCAAATTTTGCACCCAAGAAAGACCAGTGAGGAGTTTTATGCTCAGGTAAATTACAGGAATCTGTGTGCAAATGAGAGATTTTTTGCCAAGTTACTTGTTGTAGATAAGAGGGTGAAAATAGCCTTCCAGTTACTGATTGAGCCTTAAGCATGTAAATTCACTTCATGCACTTACATTATGGCTTTGAGTATTTAGGAGTGAAGGTTTAAAAAGACACTGACAACAGAAAGAGCTGGATTTCAAACATTTAGGAGCCATGTCATCTAACTTCTGACCTTTAGAATTTCAGCAGAAAGTATAAAGCAATAAATCAGCCACCTCTAGACGGTGAATCCTCCTAGTTCCTGTGCCTGCAGGTGTCCCCTCAACCTGACTGGTAACAAAGAGGAACAAGGTCTTCCAGTGACACAGAAATGTCCCATGTTCCTGGAAGACATTAGAGACGTTCAAGCCCATGGCCTCCTAGCAAGGCTTTGGCAATGCAGCTAGCTGTGAAAACAAAGGGAGAAGGACCTCTAGCAAGCCTCTTATCAGAATGAGACTTGCCTTACACAGAAATTTCATCCACTACATTATCATCATCTAGGACTACCTCCATTGTGATGTTCTGGTCCATTTTCCTTAGAAGAGCACTAGAAATCAGCTGCAGAAGTTGGGATTTTAGATAGACTCATTCCTAAATCGTAGGCTACATTTAAAGTGCATTCAAAGAATTCCTGTGTGTGACTTGAAAACACTTTAAAAAATATTTGTTCCCTGTAATTTGACAAATCAATGTTTTGACAGTTTTAGGGAGGACAAAGTTACATTCACAACTACTAACAAATCTGTTGTAAAGCAAGATATAGCATCGGCAAGAGAACAGTTTCAGATTGACTTTAGATACATGAATCCAAAATGTGCATGTGACAAAGATTGATGGCTCATGTGGGAAATGCTTTTATTTATTTATTTTTCTACTCTATAGTTAATTCATCAGTGAGGGAACCAATGTTGTTTTCATCACAGAGATCAAGGGAACTGCTATTTATATTAAAATACTTTGTGCTTCGATAGTGCGAGCAGCAATGCTAATGGTCTTTTCAATTCAGCAGTGAGATCAAGGCAACTCATACTTAAATTATAATAAATAGTGCTTGTATAGTGCAAGCTGCCCTATATAAGGACAATGAGCAATGCAGTTATCTGGATATAATTTGGAATTGTGAGGGTCTCACTGAAGAACTCCAAAGTATTATTAATCACTACTGCCAGTTTTTTCCTTTATTCTGCCATGATTTACTCACATACGCTGTAAGTTCTTCAGTACTTGCAGTTGTTTCTGTTGTGTACTTATCTGCTTCCAGCACAAGCAGAGTCATGACACAAGACATTACTGCAATACAAATCAGTCAAAAAGACATGCACAACCACTCATCTTTTTATAGTTTTATATACACATATGAATATAAAAATAAAATCTATGTTTATTTGAAAGCAGAAATTAATACAGCTGCCAAGTGATGAAAATCTCCTGAAACCTCCTCACCAGGCACTACGAAGACCAGCACAAGTGCAAAAAGAAGTCCAAGATTCACCATTGTGTATGCTGCTTGGTAACACTGCCCCAACTCCCCGGCCACACATGCTCCACCAACTCTTATTCTTCCTGATTATCATCAGCTTATTTTCTACTTAGACTCTATTTACTTTCAGAGGGAAAAAAAATCATGTTGTCATGGTACAACGTTCCTGTTCATATATTCGTCCAGTTGTGATGTTTCACTGCTTCTGATGCATATTTTAAGGCACTAGTTCTCCTGGTTATATTGTGTAAGACAGCTGTAGAGCTGTTTTGTTTCCTCCTGTGTGCACAGCTGATGGAGCAGAATGAATTTGGTAACACCAAGACCATTCTCATTGCCATTATGGAAGCAATACTAGAGGACTATCCAGGGGTCAGACTGACTCCCAATTTCCATCTAGTCAGCTGATGGGAAGAGCAGGCTGCTGCCCTTCTGGCTGAGAGAAAACACTGCTCCCTTCATTGACTTCAATGGCTGCTTGTACAACTCTGCTGTAGTCACCTCATCTGCCTGTTACAGTTGGCAACACGAAGCACTGACTTACCAGCATGCTTACAAATGGGCACTCTCATGCAGATCTGCTCTCCAGTAATTATAAAAGAGGCTTCTCCATGCTTCAGGCCTACTCACACTGAACGGGACTATCCTGCTGCATACTGTGAATTTTGCCATGTTTGTCTTGATTTAGCAAAAAATAAGGTGCATTGGAAGGATGCTTCCTTTTGTCATGAGGAGTAATTACGACTGTAGGTTTTCAGGACATGCCAGAGGAAAGCGTGCACATTTTAACGCTGAACTAATGAAGAACTTTCTGAAAAAGTTACATGATGGTTGCAGGGAGGTGAAAGCCCGAAGTACGTACACAAGTCTAGTGCCTAGGCCTGCTCTTGTGTAAAGCTGATGCTGAATTTAGTGGCACCAAGCTGATCTATGGTATCTGAAGACGTATTTTGCAATGCCCCCCCAAACACTAGAGATCACGTAATTTACAGTTGAGAGAAACACATGCCAGGTACATCTCTTACTATCCAATATTGCACAACTGAGAAAGAAAACAGTCTTGTCAATAGCTCAGGTGAAGCTCAGCATGTGTTCTTGTGCTCAGTTCTGGCCACTTCAGGAAAACAGAAGCAAAGCATGGTTCAGAGGAAAGCAATAAAACAGATGTGAGTCTGAAGGAATTGACTTTAGAAGAAAGACGAGCAGATGAATTAAATGAGTGCAATGGGTGATGTATGAACTAAACCAGCACACAATAAAAAATCTACAGATCTTCAAAATGTGCAAACACCAGGGATCTGAAAGGAGGAGGAGGATAAAGGGAGGTTGTGTGAAGTGTTGCTAACCAAAGAAATAAAAAGAAAGCAAGAATATAAAATGAATATGATTTAAAAAAATACCGCTAAACTATGGAATAGTTTTTCAGTGGTAGAGGAGAAAGCTGTTATTTGTGACATGTTAATCTAGAATTGAAAAAGCACTGAAACATGCAGTCATGTACAGCCCTAGACTGGCCTGGAGACAGACTGGATGACATAACTTTTCCATCTGTAACATCTATTACACTGTGCTGTGGGGTTTATCTTTGAAAGATGGTGCTCAGCAGCACACAAATCTATGGGGAAATGGGGAAGTACAACAGATAAATGGTTTCATTCATATTTTCCCAGAAATTATGCTCTCTTGTGTAGGTTTGGAGCCATATTTTCAACCACATTCTTTCTCAGGTAACTGGATAAAAAGTCAATGCTAAACTGCACTGAAGTTAATCTGCTGGAGACCTCTGTGAGATCCCGGTGTACGTATGGTATATTAAAATGAACAAACACACACATGAGCCATGCTTAAAGGAAGAGCCAGCACACCCCATTTCTCACCTGCAGTTCCAGAGAGTTCCACACTTAAGGTTTGTTCAATAGTCTTGTTCTCAAATGGGGAACCCTTGGGATCACTGGAAGACAGGGCACATTTATAAAAACAAGCTGAAATGGAGTTGCTGTAGCCAAAATCTACTGAACCCCCCTCCCTTTTATAAATGTTTGCACTTTTTAGTACTTACTTTGGTGACTCGGGTGTCAATGGAAGTGATAAACTCGTTGGTTTGGCTAAAGGGAAAAAGAAAACGATTATGGAGTATCTAAACACTCCACAACATACACTAAAAAGATTTCTTTTTATTTTGGCCCTGGAAATAGTAGTCAGGTAGGACTGAGCTCTGATAGTTCAACAGCCATTTCAGTGTATCCTGGATAGATAAATAAGGAGATCTATCCTGATTCCTTATTACTGGTACCAAAAGGACACCTAAATTTCAACAATGGTTTATATCAAGTACTGTACCTCTGAAATACAGTACACAACCCAAATGAACCTTTCAGAAGTAGAGTGGCACATGTTAAAAATAAATGAAGAACTCTACAGGATACACTGTGAAAATGTTATTTCTCTTAGACTTAATTTAGATTGCAGTTCACGTTTTATTTGGAAACAGGAGCAGCAGAATAACTATGAAGCAACAGAACGTTATGAATATTCAGTTAATTTTACTTCTACAATTTTATATATAGCACCGAGAATAGGTTGTTTCTATGAGGCCAGAGTCCAACCTGTTATAGTCCAAATTTCTGCAAATTATCCTGCAAACTATGACAAGCCATAGACATAGTCACAGATGGTTAAAAATGGGGTTGAAGCTCTCAGTACCACAATCCCAACATAAGCAAAAACAAAGCTCTAGTTATAAAAATACAAGTCTTTGTAGCTTTTATTCACACAAACTTGTATTTTCCCAAAGCAAGCCAAACTAGTATATTGTAATACAACTAAGATTCCTTTAATTGGTAGTAAAATGCTTAAAAATTAAAAATATTACTTGCAAATATTACTTTTCAGAAGTTAGATTGACGTTTAAATGCAGAGAGCACTGTAGCAAGAACAACAGCAGGGGATCTCTTCTGCAAATTAATTACTTAAGACAAAATGTTCCCCTTGAACACTCCTGCACTGCAGATCTTTTGTCCAGAGTGTCACTACTATGTATTTCATATTCAATCCAGGCTTGGAGCTCCCATCAACATTAAAGGATTTTATATGCAAATTGATTACTTTCAGAAGCTCTAGAGCATTCCTGAAGTAATATTACATTTTTTAAAAAATTAACTCAATTCTCAAGAGCTGCATATTGTTTCTCCTCCTCCCCATACGAAAGTTAGAAATGGAAGCTCAGGTGTTCAGCTCGGGTTGACCTTCCTCAGAAGTCACCGCCAGAGTGAGGAGACGCACCTCAACGAGTTATTTGTCTGATCCAGCACTGCTGCTGATTTGTGCATAAAACCAGCTGTAGTAAGACTGAATGTAACCTGACACATCTTTGTGTGTATTTTATATACATCTAGGGCTATTAATGTTTGTCAGTGACTACCCAGAGGTAAAACTGGCTTTAAAAACGCACACCTTACAGTAAGGTTCTGCAATAAAGTTGTCTTCCACTTTTTTTTAAGAGGATAAATTCTCTTACCCCATTTAGGCTTTCTAAGGGAGCTGAATGTGTACAAGCTATTTAAGCCTCTAAAAAGTCTCATTCTAGCTCTCATTAGTCCCACAGAATAGTCCCACATCAGAATATATAAAATTCTGAAGCACTGAGGCACAGTGCAAATCTGACAGAGATGGGCACAGAACCAAGGCTTTGTCTCACACTCATATGTGTTAATTCTAGGCAGATATCACTGAACTGTCCCACTGAGAAACTCGCATACCAAAACACCCATCAGTTTTCTTATTGCTAAGAAAGGGCTTGACTAAACAGTATTCCTGCAAAGGATGCATTTTCACATACTGCTATTGATAGTGTAAATATTTAGCCAAGACACTATAATTTTCCATGGTGCCTGTTTATTATAGTTTCAAGGTCTACCGTGGTGTGTTTTTTTTCTTATTAAAAACAGTTCACATGAAGTTGCTTGTCCCTGTAAATTGAAAAGATTCAGGTTCAGAAGAACTAAGTTTCCTCATGGGCAAATTTCAATGCAAAACCAGAGATGATCTTTGGCATGAATGGGTTTGTGGATGTTCCTGTGGGTTTGCAATATGTTTGCAACAGTAACCCTAAAGGAAAATACCATTTGATTCCCTAACTTCCAAAGAAACTATCAGACCCTGATTATTTTTTGAAACAGAAGGAGCCAATTTTCTTGTACTTTTGATTAAATGTATGAACAAATGATGGCAGGTCTACAAGTATCAGTTAAATTTGCAAGGCTGATTCTACATGAATTGACTGTCCAAGTTGAAAGCTTTATATTCTTGTATTTGTATTACATGCAAATCCATTGATATTTAAGTAATATATTGGTGTATGAGGCAAAGTTGATGAAAGAACAACATTTCAGAAGCCTGTAAATTAAACTGCAGGAATTAAATAAGAGAGTAATTTTCCTCTGCCTTAAATTTCACCTGCAATGCCACCAAAGTCACAGTCATCTGTTAAACACTGGTCAGTTAGCTATATGTCCCTTTGGACTTCCCTAACCTTTCCTTCTGTGCTGTTTTCACAACCCCATGTGCCCTGCTTCTTTGCACTGAATCTACACAAGTGCCTCAGTTGTGGAAAAAATACAGCTCTGCTCTGAATAGGAAGATTTTATAATCTGTATTTATGTGTGTGTATGCATACATCTATGTATGTGTATAACATACATGTGCATATAGCATGTTACATGTGATACACCTTATCATGTATCACCTTAACACCCAACAGTGCTAATAAAGCCCCCTGCAACTTCTGGCAGGTCTATGTTTCAGTACCATCGCAGTAAGAGACCCAGGTTTTACATGTACAGTTCAGTCTGGATTTTGCTGTGAAGCAGACTGCTGAAGCCATCCAGAAGGAGTGGCAGTTGGCATCCAAGAAGCTCTAGGGGCAGTTGGATTTCTTTCTTACAAGAAAAATTGTTCAGAGAATTTGAGACCATAATGGGGAAAACTATACTTAGGATGTCAGAATGTACAGCTGTGAGAAGGATATTTAGTGGCGGGAAGGGAAGACTATTTTTATTAAGTTTGCTTATACTTCCTAGTGCAGAGTGAAAAAATAGATTTGATGGGGGTGGAAAAAGCAGGGGGAGGGAAAGAGAAGAATAAACATACGCAGTTTACAATTGCTGCTTTAAAAATACCAGAACACCACATTTAGGATCATATCCTGATCTCTGTTGCAGCCAGATAGTTCCATTGACTATAGTGGGGTCATTCAGGATTTGCACTGATGAGTCTGAGATAGGCACCTGGCCTTCTAGGTGCCAGTATGATACATATACATAGATGTATTTTACAGTAACAGTAACTTTAAAAAAGCTCTCTCTGGGCTTGTAAGCTTTTACAGCTTTCCTTTATCTTGCAAAAACAGGCAGGGGAAGAGGGGAAGAGAAAGCAAGAGAGGGGTCTTTAAGCTCTTGCGTGTCTGCAATAGAAACCACTTGTAATAGAGACCAGTCCTTTATGCATCGGAGGATACTAAAAGTCAACACAAGTGTCTAGTTTTGGCCATAAAGAATCTAAAAAGAGAGAAAGATCAGGATGGCAGCTAAACTTTCAACTATTTACAAAATAAAATTACAAACCAGCATTCCAGCTTTAACAGGAATGACACATTTATTGCTTTCCCTGTACCAGTGAGAGCACTATTTATTGTCTCTTAAGGACTACGTGGCAGGTTAACAATGCCTTCAGTTTTACGCTAGCAAAAAAAGAAAGCTCACTAATGAAATGGCCTGCCCAGCTTGTTTAGGGGTATAATGATTTCTTAGTGGTACAGTACTCTATGAATAAATATCTCCAGCAAGCTTGGTATATTAACATGTGGTATTTGTTGAACTTTTTTTTCCCCGAGATTCCTTTTCTGAGGTTGGGGGAGATAGAGACAGGATTAAAATTGTTGAAAAGTAAATCTAGCTAACTAATTCTAACTTCATTACACTGTTTTAAAATTCTCCCTACACAGAAGAGATGCCGGATTTACAATACTAATCCGAAGAACAGAAGAGGTATCGAGGGTATTCACAATCATGGTATTTCAGCTTTCCTGCATTACTGCTTGTACCAAAGCTGTCCTCTGTGGTCCCACACCTACCTTGCAGATGATTTGTCTGAGAGTGCAGATGGGGCTTCCTTTTGGAGGTGCATTTCTCTTTGCTGCTGTTCCTGTTCTCTGTTGGTTTGGTCTGAGGAGGGTCATCACTTGTAGTCAGATATTTGAGAAGTTCAGAGCAGGGACGTCTTTGAGGCTTTTGCTGTTGACAAATGCTCTTCGCTTTATTGCTCCATGAATTCTCACTCTTAAAAACACAGCAAAATAAAATAAAATAAAATAAAATAAAATAAGTGAGCTGAACCTTATCAGAATGGATATAGGTTTTCTAAAGAGATGAGATTTTCAATGAAGTGTTCAGTCTAAGTGTACTAGATCTATGAGCTGTGAATAATTGTTTGCAGAACAAGGAAAAGAAAATTACATTTAAAATTCCTAAATGACATTTATGCAGCTTTTTATTTCATTTCTCCTACATTTCAATGTTCCTACTCACCAACATGTAACTAACAAGACCCTACAGCGCCTTTACTGTGAACAAAAAAATAAGCTGGTTTAAACCTTAATTTGTTGCTGATTGCTGGAGCCCAGTATTCACAACTCTCTTAAGTACCCCAAACGCTCTGTTTTCAGTTACAGTGAACAGCAAGACAAACATTGTTTAATTCTGCCTGCTAACAGAATTATGTCAGAGCCCCCCATTTTATCCCATTAATGGCTGATATACATCTTTTGCCAAGAATCCAGTGTCATTTTTCTTAGCTCAGACAGCTGGTAAAATGGCAGTCCCACATCCTGGAGTCACTCATAAACAACACCAGCCCATGAGCAAATTTTATCGTACTCCCTACTACTCTGTGTATCAATAAAGTAGGCAAGAGTAACAGACGGTGGGACAACAACTGAACTCTGCCAAGAGAAAAAGCATAAATGAAATATTCAGAGCATAAAGGAGCTCAGGTAATTTTCTAGAACCCAGTCTATAATCTGTTAATGATTTTTTTTTAAAGCAGTTGCAAGACAGTAGGCAGATTAATACAATACATATAGATCTACTGCTTGCTTGGTTGCTGAAAGCATGAAAGACCTTGTTACACTTTTTCTTTTTTTTTTTATTTCCTTATTACAAAGATTTAAGTTTGTACCTTAACAACCACAGGGCTTGTTCTGATCCTGTGATTAGTGTTTGCATGGTTTTGTGTGCTGAGACCACTGCATTCATTGTAATTTAGCTGAGTGTTGGCTGGAGCCAGCAAGAGCTTCTTAAGCTACAAACACATCAGGGAAAGGGAGGTGGAAGGAAAAGAGTAAAGTTATGCATCTTTATGGATTAAAACAACTTATCTACAATTTCGCATAGTTACTTAAAATTAGCTATATCAACTTCATCAAGCAAAGTACAATAGAACAGAAAGAAGGGCTCGATATTCACCAGAGCAAACAGATTTCATTTCCTTCTGGCTTGGCAGCATATTTCTGCTCCCTTTACTGCAGTACAATGCAGGGCAAGCAGAAATAACAGGGGTCTTGGATTTCTGAATCTACAGCAAAATTAAATTCTTGGTGATCTTTTTGACAGAAGAGGCCTCTGATCTAAACATAGATGTTAAATTTAACAGACTAATGGATACAGCATCAAGATGCACGTATCTGGCTCTGCTTCTGCAGAAGCCAGTGACAAGGGGCTTTCAACAGAAACAGAATCACATCTCAAACTGGTTTTACTAAGCAAAATGTGTATAAGGTTTCACCCACATCCTCACCCAAGGTTTGGGTTTGCCCTGATTAGCACTAAGCTGGTGCTTACTGGTCAAATCAATGCTAAATGCAGAAAATTAGCCCCACGTCCCATCAGACTCAATGGGCCTTTATTTACAGATCACCAAAAGTGACATATAAACATACATACAGAAAAAGCCCCGACAAACGTAATACGGATTAAAAACCATTATCCTAACTTATTTGAACAGAATGAAAAGCAAAAGTGTCAGCCATTAGCACAAGAATCTCAAAACCAATCTCTTCAACACACTTTTAAATAGATTGCCTTATTACTCATCCTATGGCTATCTGGTGGGTTTTTTTTTTTCCTGCTTAATCTTCATTTCTTGATTTTCCTTTCCAGTCTAAATGAAAAGTCCAGACCTTACTGTGACTACATCATACCCATGCAGTGGGTAGCCAGAGGCACATCCAATTCCTGTTAAACAGTAGGAAGGATTCTTACTAGAGACGGCTCTTCTGCCTCCTGAGTTGGAGGGGTGCCGTCAGGCATTGGGGAAGGGCTAGCGGCATTTTCGTTGGTCACATCTCCATCAGTCAGTGCATCAAATGAAGGCAATCCATCCTCATCCACAGGGATGCTGTCCAGTGTTTCAGTGAGAACAGCTAGCAAGTTTGCCTCACTCTCTTCATCTATCTTCTGTGGGAGAGGACAAAACAGAAAGTGGTAACAGGTGAGAAGAGAAAAAGAGCAAAATGATGCCTCTGTATGCGAAAAAGCAGTCAAAACATAGCTAAACTAGCCCTTGAAACAGTAACCTGCAACAGAATTTCACAAGATGCAATTAAGTGCAATAAAATGATCCATCTCCGCATTCAAGAGAAACCTCTTTGCACTCGCAGTGTATTGCTCTGGTTTACTTTTCTTCAACAACGCTTTTTTAAAATCAGGTGTTAACAATGATAAGTAATCACCCAGGGATTGTATTACAGGATGTGCTTACGCTGCTGACACCTAATGATGGTGTCAGCCCAGGCTGTCTCTTTCTTTCTCTTTTCAACACTGAACACCAGCTGACTGACAAAATTACTGGAGTCAGAGAAACAGACAGCTAATCAGAAGACCAAAATGAATCACCAGTGAAATCCGGGAAAACCTTGTTCACGCAGGTGGCTTGGTGTAAGCCAGAAAGGGTTTCTCTTTCATACTACGGGAAATCCTTGCTCCAAACCCAAACAAACAACTTCTCATTCCTGAGCATTTTGGCATAAGACTAGCCATCAGGACCCATATTGTAAATGGCAGGCTCTTTGGGTTTCTTCTAAGGACATGTATTCAGCAGGTTGCCTTTGAAGTCGTCCTTTTGAGTTATGTTGTTTGAGTGCTCAATGTGACTATTGTATGCATTTATCTAATTCAGACTGCAATTATAAAAAGTAGATTAATTCTTAATCAGATGTGGCTGTAATGTTAATTTATATTAGATATCTTATTTCAGCAACAAGACTTCTTTTTGTCAAATTGAGTAAATTTAAATGTCTTCCAATTTTTTAATGAAATACAGTACCTACTGTATATTAAGGTACAGATTTTTGGAGTCCTGAGAGTTCTGAGGAATAGAATTGTGTAAAAATCATTATATTTATCTTTCCAAAAGATTGGAAATTGATCTTGACAGATCAATTATCTAGGATTTCTAGGCTGATCCTAGTGCTATTAAAGTAAATGAAAAGCCTTTCACTGATTGATTCTAGGGATATCAAATTGGGAATTCTTCCACCAGCTTCAGAGTGGCTCATCATGCTCCAAATTCACACTGCAAACAGATTTCAGGTAAGTTCCAATCTCATAGTTTAAAAGTGACCTACCAAGGAATACACCAGTAAGACAAACAAAAGCTCTCCCTTTGAAAAAAAAAAAAAAAGTTAAAAAAGTCAATAACAAAACATTGCCAGTAACACCTCAGAAATGAATAAAAAAAAATCAACAGGACCTATATATTACCTCAACATAACNCGTGGTATCTGGTGATTTCCACCATACCAAGCAGACACGTGCACAGTGCCATGATAATTCAGTGAGCTGAGTATGGAAATAAGCAGAGGGAAGCCACCTTGCAAATAAAACCATGCTTCAAATGCAGCATTTCACAGCCACTTTTTGAGAGAATAGGAAAATTATGGTATCACTTCTAGAAAAGTACAAAAAGGCATTATTGGGAAAAAAAGTGCTTTGCAATGTAACAAAGTGCCGACTTTTTCTTCCAATGGCATTTCTAGCCCCTCACTGGTGGTGGGATGAATAGTGGTGAGAGCCAGTCCTCAGCCCTGGGGTGGGTCTGGGGGGGGCTGGCTGCCTTCCCCCCAGTCCCACATGAGGAACTTCTCCAGCAAGTCTAGCTGGTGGGGTGCACCGCTGAGCCCTGCAGCTTATAAAGCTGACAACAAAGCTGGAAGTGTTACTATTTCTAACGGGGAATGCCTTCTTTAATAATAGCATGCCAGAAGAAATCCTGATATTTGCTGTTAGCTGCTCAGCTCTCGTGCTTTAAACAGACATTCAAGTGCACTGACATTCAAGAACAGAAAGTTGAGTGGACACTGGTCCTCATCACAGCAATTTCAATTAGTTTTGTACAAGTTTCAACATTCAAACACCCCAGAGAAAGCAGAGGATGTGACAAAGAGGACTCTGTTAAACAATTAATGTCACTTTCCATTATTGCTTCAGTCCCAATTTACAGAGCAAATAAATCAAAGTCACCACAGATGAAGCACACTAGCTGGCTAACACATGTCTATTCACAAACGACATGGCAGCAGGAACACATTAGTCAAGAAAATGACATTGCTAGATAACCTTTTAAAGGTTTAACTATGCTATTGCTCCTAATTATCCTAAATTACTGTTTATAAAGAAACATAATTATTAGATACAGCAGAAATGGTGCTGAGGGGAGATGCAGAGGGAGAGACGGTTGGGTACATCAACGTCTGAGCAATAATCACTGAAGCAGCAGCTTTCTGCTTTGCTATTGCAACCTGAGTCTTGGTGTTGACAGCACTGGGGAGAAGCAACGCCATGGCCAAATGCAGGCTCTTTCACAGTTTCAGCACTGCCTCTGCACAAGTTCACATTTCAGACTGGTACCCAACCTGTGCATCACACAGGCTTGGTTAATCAGGAGGACCTCAGCACCTTTGATCTCTGCCAAGGTCAGAGGATGTGCCATGTGCTCTCAGGAACTCACTCCACCATGTCCCTAACTTCCAAGCAGGGTCACACTGAAAGGGTTTGCTTCCATCTAAAGGAGGAGATACTAAGTATTTAGACAACCTAAGTGGAGTAAGAAAAAGGGGTGGAGGGTAATCTTGAATGTAAAGCTGCACGACAAATACATGCAAGTACTAAAAACTTAATTAAAATAATTCATAATGATGGCATCTTGCTAACTAAGGGGTCTTTTTAATGCAGAAGCAGTTATGCATCACTTCCCAGCCACACTGCATGAACTCCTTAACATCCTTGGTTGTTAGTTTAACATAAAGACATTGGGGCCAGAGGTTTTTTGACAGCTGTAAATTTCCATCCAGCTGAAGGAGGCAAAAGAACCCGACTACATCACTGAATGAACATGCTTCCATGTTTCTGACATCAGAAGTTTCTAGCATATCCAGAAAGATGTTAGTTCCGAAAAGAAATAAGATTTGGCATTAGTGTCACTGTGTGTGGGTGAACCCAACAGGGAAAGCCAGCTAGTGCTATAAACTGCCAGAACACCAACCAATCCTCAAAAATTAGTGATCCAGGAGCCTAAAGACCATGAAAAGTTTCTAACTGTGCTCTTCTCTGGTTTTACATGTTTTGCTCTAATGCTTTAATATTACTACAGCACTAAAAATAATTCTCTGTCTGAAAACACTTTATTAGTTGTGTAACAATCTTATTCTAATTGGGTTTCTGCCTTCAGTAAAATGTCTCCAGAGATATTCTCTCTTTGGTCAGTGAAAAGCTATCTGAAATGAGTTGATAATTTACCCACACAAAGGTATTTAAATCCTCTACCCCTGATAATTCTTTCTCTTTTCTGCCTATTGATGGAGCTGAGTTCACCTCGTGGTTAACATTTTATGTCTGTAACACCTGTTACTTGTCAGCAAACCCATTACAGAGGCCAAAGACTGAGCTGTAAGGGAGACTCGGCCACCTTGTCTTCCACACGTGTCCCTTTAGTGTGCATATAGTGAGCAATGTTGTGATTTTTCCTTATTATTTTCTTAAAAAATATCATGCAAAATTTTAAAACCACTGTCATTGTCATCACCAATCCCTTTTTGAAAACCTTGAAACCGGTGCGCAGATGTCCTGACTCGGGACTCTCTTGGTAGCGCTCCCACAATCAGTATGGGTATGCCGACTCACTCCAGAAAAGGGTCAAGCCCATCATTTAGAAAATAATTTCCAAATGTTAACAGTATCTCCAACATAGTCCCTCTGGTTGATTCCCCTCCGCCTTTCATTTGCAATGCACATGCACAGCTTTTGCTTATTGAAATCAGCTAATGAATGATGATGCTCTAAAGTTTCTTTACTGGTAACTTGAACAGTGCAGGGGCCTGTTGTGATTCATCCTGAAAGATCACGGTCTAAACTGTGGTATTAATCCACAGCCCCGAGGAGCTGGGAGCAGTAGCAGTTTGCCACATCTTCGTAAAAAGCCCAAGAGACTTTGGGACAGATCTGCAGCTGGTAGAAGCTGTCACCGCTCCAGCAGCCCAGCTCACTAAGCAATTCAGAGCAGCCAGGTGTACACCTGAACTCACAAGGGATCACCATTTCAACGTATCGACTCATTTCTCCTCAGTAGTCTAAGATCTATCCATAGCACAATTAACAAAGAAAACAGAAGATTTTCCTCCAGCTGAAAATATCTGAGTGATCTAAAAATACTAATACATTATGGCACTACTTTCAAAAGCACAAAAATGACTTGTGAGCACATCTGGGACTTCCAACAGGATTTAATTCCTTAATGACACATTTTGGAATAAGAATGTCCTTAAGACTCACACTGCTAGGAGAAATGAAGAGTACAGATTAGCCCTTTTTGCACACAGGGGTGCAGAGGCACCGAAAACCTCACCAACACCACCCCAGCCCTGAGCCCCTCCCATCAGCAAGCATGCAGGAGTAGGGGCAGATGGTATCTCAGCCCTGGCCCCACAAACCAAGCTTTTCCACCCGAGGATAAGGAGCCGCAGGCTGGGCAGAAGCACAAGGAAGGCAGGAGGAGGGAAGGGGATTAGGATGCAGGCTGGTCTTTCTGCTCCTGCTAGTGAAAAATAAGAGCTGAGGTCAGGGACGGTAAAAGGGAAGAATTACAGCCCAAGTTTTCCCTCTTCTGAAGCAGAAGGAGCCAGCCTCCCACAACACCGGCAGAGACAGTGCTGTCATGGTGATTTTGCTGCCTTCTCAATCTGCTGTCCAAAGCAAGTGCCTCCTTCTCCTCAACTCAGAGCTGGCTGTACCTGGCAGGATTTTCTCCCAGGGCCAAAGAGAAACCAGTGGTCCAAGCAGAGAACCACTTGTTCCACCCTGCCTGCTCACAGCCAGTCCCACACCATTATATATTTTGAGAATTATTTCAGCTTTTACTTTACTGGTAAACTGCTTTGCAAATCCTTAGGCGTCTTGCACTGTCTCACAGTAAAAATCCACATGATGCATTTGCATTAGAATGTTTTCCAAGGTCTGTTAGTCTGGTCCCCAAGAGACACTCCCATAATTGAAATGCTTAAGTCCAGAGCTATCAATTATCTTTAAAAACAAAATGGAGTCCCACTAGGAGAAAATTACAGCCAGGTTTCTTTATATGTAGTAGAAACGTGGGGATTAATTACCACAAATTGTGCAAATGTGCAAATGTCTTTAGAGTATGGGAATGAAATGAGATCGTCTCTTAATCTTGAAGGAGACAGCTACACACATACTCCTGACATGCACCTGTAGGCAAAGGCCATTTGAATCCAGACCCTGCCTTCTAATTTTGGTTGTCCCATTGCCCAATGTATGGACTGCATATGTATCTCATGTGTAGGGCTGACCACATCCCTGTATTTATGTAAAAGCTTAACTCCAGCTGAATTTCTGGAGATAATGCACAGACCTGAAGCAATATGCTCTGCCATCCCACTCCCCCCAGAATGATGTTAAATAAATAGTGTAACTATACACAATGCAGGTACTGCAATGCCTAACGTCCAGAGCCAGGTCCCTGGAGTGGAACAAACTCCCAGCACCACTCCCAGGGACATTATGGCACCACAGGAAGGACCTGCACAAGGTCTGCAGGCTGAAGGAGATGGGAGCACCTGCAGCATTCACTCCCTCCCTCTCTTCTCCGGGGCATAACAACATAAAAGTAACAATATTTACTGTTATTCATATACTCAACATGGTGTGTATTTCTATTCTCAAAAAGTTCTTGTGTTTATTCTCGGTATCTGAACTCAGGTTACTTTCTCTCTTAAAAAGGGCCACACTCACCTGACTTCATAAAACTTCTGTCAAGTACCTGGGATTAAAGCATCTCAGCACAAAACCACAGCACAGGCAAATAGGGTTTTCTTTAAGATCATACCCTCAATCACCCGCAGTAATGTTGCCATAGCTCCTGTGAAGTGGACTATCTTTTCAGGTAAAAAATCTAACCTTTCTGCTATAAGCTAAACATGCCACTTTAAAAGAACCTACTAAATATTCTTCTACCATAAAGTAACTTTTTTTATTGCTTTTAACGAGTTGTTGCAGTTCAGAAGTTTCCATTACAGACTGGCAATTAAGTCTCTAATAAACTGAAGAGCTACTAATTGACTTACTTATCTCACAAACTGAGGATCCAGCTAGCAACCTGTAACCTATTTTACATCTTCTGACCAAAATTCATTCATGTTTTGCAAGCCATTCCAATTTCATTTGTGTAAACTGCATCCCTCCCCTTTATGATAGTAATCTTTGATTCTGGGGAAAAAGACAAAACAAAAGATCATCTGAGAGCAAGTTATCATGCCCTTGACTGTGTTAAGGGGACCAATGGTAAGATATTGCTGTGCTGGAATCAGTGCACTCGTGGTAGAACCAATATCAAAAATTTATGGTAATTGAAACCACAGAATCTTTGGAAATGCAGTCAATTTGACTCAGTATCAAAAGGTCACTCTATTCAATTTATACTTGATGCTGAGCACAATATTCAGAAAACATCTGAAAGCAAATCATCTTAGCAGTGGTTTGGGCCTCAGCATTTACTGACTACATAGGCTAATTTGCCGATTACTAAATAAATGCATTACCTATGTTTTGGACTGGGTTAGCTCACCAGAGGGGCTTTTTAACTTGTACAGGACTTGATACTGTGACAGCATTACCAAACAGAGGAACCAGGAACCGTACTTCCGTAATGCCAAGGCACGGCATACACATACCATCCTGCTGCCTTGCCCAGCGCCAGGGAAGACCACCTGCTCCTCATGGCTGGGGAATTGCAGGGGGAGGAGAAGACCTGGCATGTCTTGTCCAGCCTGCAGTGGCCTAGGTTTGGGCAGAGCTCTGCACGACCAAAGCCCAAAACTCGACCTATGGCACTGGTGGGGAAAAGCAAGAGCAGGGCTTAAAAGGCAGAAGCGCAAAGGGGAGGAAGAGTCTGACGAGGAGCCATGGCAGAAAGAAAGGCTGGGAGTTTTCCTCTGCTGTGCAAGACGCTCAAGAGGAGCAAAGGGGGAAGTGAAGTTTGCTGGCTGCCAGCACTGGTGGGGAAGCTGGACTGAGCAGATGGGTGAGTGAGCTGCTGCTGGGGAGGGGGGAGACAGGACGGGCATCCCAACCTTCAGGAGTAGCGCTCTGCCCAGGGTGCAAGACAATACACAGGCTGCCCGCCGAGCCCACCACCCAGCAGTTTCCCCTTGCGCACCACACAGCTCCTCTTACCCATCCTCCTTTCCCTTTTACAGACAACCGTTCATGCATGTGATAAGTTCCTGAGCAACAACCCAGACAGAGATTTTTAATTATTATTGCACACCTAAAATATACAGGAGGGTAAAGAGCCACAGTTCATGGCCAAGGGTCCCAATCCAGACAAGTTCTATGGAGGAATGAGTACTGCAAGAAGAGCGAAGCAGGGGAACGAAGGCTACAGGCTATAGCATCAGGTAGGGAAGATGTTTGCAACTCTCCGTTGCAGAGCTTTCAGTGGCAGTGTCAGCAGTATTTCAGTCCAAATATCCAAACACTGCTTGCTCAGATTTATTTATTTACTTGATTTATGGTACATGCCTACAGTAATCTCTCTGTGCACTGACATAAAATTTTTCAACATTCATATACCTTTGTTAGACAGCATGGAAAAAAAGAGCTATACATATTTTGCAGTGATTATTTCACACGTGTAATTGTTGTAAAAACTTCTTTTTCCTCTTGATAATGACAGACATCTCTAAAAAATGCACTTGAGTGGTAGTTTAGACCCTTCCTTTGCAAACTATGAAGCTTCATCTTGTCGCTTTTGTTCATTCTCTATTTCACTTGCATTTGCTCTAGTTTTAATTATTTTGGATGTGTCAGCATGTCTATCATAAGCCCTACTTCTTTCTAGATATTTATGACTCTACACAAATATAAATTTCAAGGTAAAATTATATACAATATAGCAGAGAGAGTTTACATATATTTTTAAATTTTGTTAAATTATGTGGAAATGCTGTGCAAGCAGAACACACACTTTTTAGAAAGTGAAATAGGACATTTTTATCTGGTGCTTTTACTGTTAGAAAACTGGAATTTAATTTGACCAAATTCATCAGACCTACCACTGTGCCTGTTGAACAGGTATGACAAACACAAGTCATGTCTCTCACGAAGAAAAACACTAGTTTTCCTTAGATTTGCAGCATGAATGGATCAGTACATCATTAATACACCTGGGCTTCCCATCGATTTTTATTGTGATCTTACTGGATGGCTGCCATCTGATCTGAGCTGGCTAAGAGAGTTTATTCAGACACAAAGACTTGTTTACAAGGCTGAAGATGCATTAACTCTGTATCTTTTACCTAAGTAGATATACTCGTGTCCTAAAGTTTCACAGCAATGGCTCCAACATCCTCCTGGTACATACCAGCAGACGTGTTGGGTGACACACATACCATTTAGAGATATGGTTTATCTAGATAAAATAAATAAAGATAGTATACACTAGCCCTAAAAAAACAGAGGAAATTACCATGAACAGGAACAGAAAGTATCGTTAAATAGATATGCATGCTCTACTCACACCAGGCTAAAAAAAATTCAAAAAACTTCATTGGTGTTCCCATATCTAAGGAGACGCTCAGCTGAGAGAACACTCCAGGTACCCCTACTGTGAGTGCCCTAGGCTGAAAGCAATAAAAGGCTTCTTTATTATAAGCACCAAGTGAGAACGTGGAGATGCCCCAGTAATGAAAGTGATAATAGATATAGGATTTAACACTGCACAGATCATAGGTGCATTTTGCCAGGCTTTTCAGTCTGCTTTTACAGTCCCATGAAAACAAAATGTAAGCTTGTCCTAGCAGGCAAATAAGGCCTTGCCTCCAAAAGTAGTGATTGAACAGTAAATCCCTACAACCACAGAGGACACTCTTGAGGATGAGGAGATGTGTCTGAATTTTCCGCTGGTTAAGCATTTGGATTCGTTTAGATGTCTCATAATATCTTTAACTATGTATTTCCTTGATTTGTCACTAGGTGCTAAGATTTTAATGTTCTTTCAGTGCAGTTTTGTGTATGTGAATTGAATCATAAACTAGAGATAGTGATTTTAAAACAGAAAACGTTAAAAAAACATTAAAGATCACAGAAGAGCTATCTGTTGCAAAGCCTCCTCTAGAGCACATCCACTGTCGTCTCATTTCTAAGTTCCCTGGAACTCACTAGTCTTCACAGATAATGTTGATAAAATGGGGTCGATGCTAAAATGTAAAACTAATTTGCTAGTTTACACTAAGGCTATCTTGTTCATTTACCCTCAGCCAACCCAGCAGAGTTATTAGGTGCATGCATACTGTGGTGCATGCTAGAGTTCCCACTGCAGATGCCTCCCTTCTATTTATTCCTCTGTCAAAACTGAATATATTGCTTATTCTCTGCTAGTCTTTTAAAAGTGCGTGTTCCTGATCACCACACCCCCATTTATATGATGTAAAAGACCGTATTTTTCTCTGCGAGGCACTGATGTTAACCAGGGCCTGTTTCATCAGAAACGGTGAAAATTAACCTGGGCTTTTTTTTTTTGCTCTCTTTAACAATGACCTATAACAGGCAGTCAAGTCCAGCTGTAGTTATCATTGCACTAAATATCATTATTAATTAGGCCATAAATTCCTTTAGGTAGGGACTGTCTTTTTGTTATGTGTTCACACAACCCCTTTCACAACGGTGTCCTGATTTACAATTCGTCTTTGAGATGCTGCCACAGAATCTACAATAAATAATTTGGGGTACTTCTATTTAATCCTGCTAGTAATTAAAATAAAAAGAACTTGGGCCCAGATGTTCAGCTGCTGTAAATTAGGGCCTCTCCACATGTTTTAACAGAGCTATGCAGATTTACACTAGCTGGGACCTGGTCCTCTGCTCTTCAGGTATGTTGATTCTGAAGCTGAGAACAGCAGCTCCTGCATACTGTATGTGTACCAACCTGTTCCAGGACTAACGGCACTCCAGCCAGAGGCCAGTAAGGGTTAATTCTTACTCCTTATCAAGTGAGTTTTGCAGTGGAGCACCACATTGCTATGACTAAGAAGATGAGTTCAAAAGTGGCTTGGGTTCATCTTCCCTACAATGTGGTAGACGCTGTGCTCACATTCCCTACTAGAAATGAACTGCCAGATTTGTTCATGTCAAGTGGACCTTCAATTTAAAAGTTATCCTCACTGAAGTTAATACAAGTTATAATTTGAGCCTATGTAGCTGCACAGCTAAATACCCATGGAATGTGCCCCCAGGAATTATAAGTAAATTGCAGCCATTTGAATACTGAATCAGAGGTGGGACCCTGCAGGTCACTGGCTTCAACACAGCCTATGCTTTCCTGGTTCAGATGGCCTCCCTTTCGTACAGAGACACTTAGCCCTGCTCTATCAGCAGCCAAAATGAGGGGGAAGAAAGAGGGGAAGTGAGCTGTGGACTGGAAACAGCCCAAGGTGAAAGAGCTGCACTCCTGATCCAGTGTCCTGGGAAAGGAAAACCTGTTTAAGTGACACTTCTGGGGGCAGCAGGCTGAAGCTACCGCCATCAACCTAGGCAGCATGACTTCTGTTTCTACCCATTCAGGCAGAGGACAGGACACTGCACCCAAGTCTTGCTCAGCAGGCTGAGAGAACTGGGTGGGACCACTTGTGTTTAGGTAGCAATAAAATCCAGTTTTGTAAACGTACGTAAGGATTATACACACCATCAGAGAGAAAGGGGAGGAAGAAAAGGAGAGGGAGGGGAAGGGGAGAGAGAGAAGAAAGTAAACATGTCTTCACTTCATTCAGTTCAATTAGGAGGGGAACCATGTAGTATTTCCAGCAAAAAAGAGCTATCTGTAAGTTAATAATATTGCAAAGTTTTATCCACCTGTAACACCAAGCCGCCAGTGTGGAATGAGCACCGCAGTGTTTTACAGCTGCATGTGGCCTTGCTCCCTGTTCCCACAACAAAGGGTGCCCCAAACCTGGGCGCCAGCAGCACAGGGAGCGTAAGGCCAACCGCAGCTTGATTTCCCTTGGATTAGAGGAGCACAAACCAAGCGTTACCCGGTGAAGTCAATGGAGTTAAGCCAGGACTGATTAAGTGTAACTGAGAAGCAAATCAGGCCCTTGATGTCTGCCCTTCCTTCCCCGAGAAAAACTGTGTTCCCTTTTCCTCAGTCGCATCAACAGCAACAGCTTAAACTGCCCCAACTGGGTGTCACCGGTGGCAATGCAGAAATGTTTATTTCCATTAGGCTGGGTCTATAAAATCCTCCTTTCATTCCTGTGCTTCTACGATTTCCAGACAGCAAAGCCTGACATTTTGGTCTCTGACAAGCAACACTTAATAGTGGGACGCTTGAAAAAAATATCTGCACGAAGAAAGCACTTAAGACAAGACAGGCTGAGCGTTTTCACCACAAATGGTTTGTTTTAGCTATCTCTCTGCCTCCTGTAAGACGGAAATCAGACAGCTTACTGGCTTAGCTTGTTAGGCCAGGTTAAAGGGATGCAATGCTGAAAGGCTCTTACAGAAGCTTACCCTTGGACTAAAAATAGCAGGCACTAGAGAATTATCTTAAATACTACCAAACTTGTTCTGCACTGTGAATGCAGATAACTGTAATATGTTTCCATTTTTGGTAGTTTTAGAGCTTTTTAAAGTTATGCTTGCTTTAGCTGACTATTTAATTAGTTTCTGATTCTATTTGCCACTTTTTCTCTCAGAGATATAGCCTGAGGGGTACTTTGCCTATGAATCCTTTGTGTTCAGCAGCATTGCTATTGTTAACATCTAATGAGCTGTTGGATTTGCCAAACACTTGGTATAGGTACAAACGCTTCTTTGAAATATAAATGTTTAACACACAGCAAATAGCAAATCAAAAGATACTCTAATGCAGCGTCCTCACTCTTTCATTGTATATTGCATCAAAAGAGAGTAAAAATAAAAATCCGCTTTATTACATTTAATTCTTTAATTCCAAAATGCACATCTGAGCGAGACATTTCTACCTCACTGCCTGGGACTTCAGAAAAAAATGAAATTATTTTGGTACCATAGGAAGTCTTGCACATATGGGCAAGGCTCCATGGTCTGACACAGTTCCCTGTCAGCTGAAATGTGGAGTTACCACTGTTTTCTTTGGGGTAAAACTACAAGACCCTACAGTTTTACACCTCACCTGTAAAACATACAAAATGTGTTTGTTTTTTTTTTTAAGGCTACAAGCAGTTCTCTTTACGTCATCTTGAACAGGATACCTGTTTATCTGCTCCTCACTGAATACCATGACAAGATATCAAACCAAAGAAACTCCAAATGTTCTCAGTCCTTACATACATTTTACTTGTGCTACAGCCAGTCTGAAAGACATCACAGGAGAAATCAGTCATGTGGTGGAACATCCCTGCTGCTGTTGTTGCCTCAACTCTCTGCACTTCTGCAGATAACACTGTCGTGGGCACTGGCTATACAAGCACATATTGGGAACTTTAGTGGATTCAAGCAGTACATGCCTCTGCACACTGATTCCTGCCCATTGCCTTCCATACAATGTCTCAGGTACCACATCAGTCTTGGCACTTGGATGATTGCCCTAACAAGAGTACCAAATGGAAACTGATTCAGTGTCTTGGTTTTGGCTGGGACAGTTAATTTTCTTTATAGAACCTAGTGTGAGGCTGTTTTGTATT
>VZTO01006322.1:2970-43219 GCA_013400615.1 Syrrhaptes paradoxus
GGTGCCGCCGCCGCCGCTGTCCGCGGTGCTGAAGCTGCGCCCGGGCCCCGCGCCGGGGCCGGTGGAGCCGCGGGGCCGGGGCCGCTGCGCTCTGCAGTGCCGGGCCATGCCGGGCCGTGCCGGGCCGTGCTGAGCTGTTCCGGGCTGTACCAAGCCAAGCTGGGCCGGACCGTGCCGAGCCGAGCCTTGTCGTGCTATACCGAGCCGTTCTGAGCCGTTCTGAGCTAAGTCGAGCTGGTTTGCTGGGTCTCGCCCATTTTGTGCCTGGCCAACCGGTCCGAGCTGTGCCGTTCCCTGCCGAGCCGTGCCGTGCCGGGTGTGCTGCAGCCCCGGCGCAGTGCAGGCGGGCAGGGTGGCTGTGAGTGGTGGGCAAGTGGCTGCCAGGCCCTGGCAGGGGCCGTGCCACTGCTGGCTCTTTGGCCTGAGCTCTTCCCAGGCACCCCCAACAGCCCCGCTGCTGTGGGGGGTCCCCAGGCCCTGCGGGGCCGTGCCCACCCCCGGCACAGGGCCGGTGCAGCCCCTCTCCTGCAGGTGTTTGTCGGGTGCAGGGATGGGCTGGAGCCAGGGGAATGCAGTGATGTGCCAAGGGGACCTGCAGAGCCTCTCTGACTCCCTCCAGCCCCCACCAGGTCCCTCACTGGGTCCCCTCACAGGGTCTGCTGGAAGCCCCAGCCAGGAGGGGACAGCCGATGCCAGCAGTCGCTGCAGAAGTCCCTGGCTGCCTGCAGTGGGGCTCTGGCACAGCCACGATGAGGCTTTTGGTGTTTGCTCCGCTCCGCCGACCCGAGCCTGTTTATTTGTTTGTTTATTTGCAGCTCCACTCAAGGTCAGGGCTGGCAGGAGTCTTCTGGGGGCACCTTGCTGTGTTAGGGGGAGTCGTGCTGGCCCCCGGCCATGCCCTTCCCTGGGCTCTCACCCTCCCCTTGCCCTCTGCAGCGCCAGGATCCATCCCACTCGCTGCGTTTCCATCGCAGCAGTGCCGGCGGCGCGGTGGCAGGCAATTCTGCCGTGCTGGGGTCTGGCGGGAGGGCTGGACGCGGTGCCACCACAGATGGCCCGGGCAGACTGTCCCTGAGCTGGGCCTGGTGAGATGGTGCCCTGTGTGCCGGCGGGCACAGAGCTCGAGGCAGCGGGGTCTTGGGGGGCTCAGGAGGGCAGGGGAGCATCTGTGGGGGGTGCTGAGGGTGGCTGCTGCAGGGGTTGGGATTCCTCCCTGCTGAGGGTCACACTGAGCTCCCTGCGTGGGGTCTGTCTGCGGGGACCATGGACGAGCTGGGGGGGCAGTGGCAGTGGGACCCCCTCCACCCATCCCGGCTGTCCCAGTGCTGCCTGGCTGGTGCCCTGCCGAGCCCCGCGGTGCTGCTGGAGCCCTGGGTGACACTTAGGCCATTGCTGTGGGCAGGGCTGAGCAGTGACCCTGCTCCGGTCCCGGCTCTGGGCCGCCTGCGAGAGCCTCATGACAAGGGCTGGAAAGGCTCCAGCTGGGCGAGGGCTGGGCTGGGGGCAGCCCCTCTGGGGCAGTGGTGGGGAGTGGGAGCAGGCAGGGTGCTGCCCGCAGTGTCCGGGCTGGCAGCTTGCACCGCTCCGTCTGGGGTGCAGAGACGTCAGACGCAGCCCCGCTGCGGGATGGGGGCTGCCTGGGGTGGGGGGACCCGGGGGCTTGGCTGGAGCTCATGCCCACGGCCATTTCCCAGGTGGGGCTGCCGGGGGACCTGGGGAGCTGTGTGAACGCAGCCTGGCAAAGCGGCTGTGCTGGAAATCCTGCGCCTGCAGGGCCGGCTGATCAAAGGGAGGATAATCCGGGTTTAGGGAGAGGATAGCTCTGAAGGAGCAGTTGGTCCAGTTCGGGTCAGGCAGTGAGAGGATCCAGCCCAAAAGGCCGCCCGGTGTGCCTGCTGGCTGGGGGGGCAATGCCCAGCCAGGGGCGGGGGGAGCATCCCACCCCCCACCCCACCTCCACGCTGCAGCCGGGGGCCGGCTCTGCTGTGCTTGCTGCCAGCACGAGCCAGCGCTGCTCTGGCCACCCGTGGGCTCTGCCGCGACAGGGGCTGTGGGGGCTCACGGCCCCTCCGAGGGGGGTACCCTCCCCGGGGCAGTGGGTGGATACCCTGGCTCAGGGGAGACAGAAGCTGGGGGGAGCAGAGGTGCCAGCCCCATAGGGACCCCTTGGGCGTCCCCATCCATCCATGGGCACCCCCAGGCAGCAGCCCAGGGCCAGTCCAGCGGACGCACAGCCAAGTCCCCTTGATGGCCGGGGGTGACAGCACCGTGTCCGCCCCGGGCAGCAGCTCCCGCAGAACAGCAGCAGCTGGGGACAGCAGCCAGGGCCACGTGCTCCCCCATCTGCTCGCTGGGCTGCCGGGGTCACCCTGGGGTGTCCCTCGCCGCGGCACAGCCTCGGGGAGCGGGAGGAGGCTGCTGGCCAGCCGGGGCCGTCAGATGCTCTGGTGAAAGTCAAGGTGCCCCGAGCGCCTCTGGGGCACCCTGGGGTGTCCCCGCACCCGGAGCCACTGCTGCACTGCTGCTGCCCTGGGGCTGGTGTCCAGGGGGACCCGGCCGGGGAGGGGACAGGCTGGCCGTGGCCGGGCAGGAGCAGGCAGCAGCCCCGGTTAATTAGGCGGCGGGGTTTGGCTGCTGGGCTCCCCCAGCCAGCGCTCGGTGCCCTGCGCCATGTAAAGCGATTAGGGAGGATTTGGGATAAGGGATGTGACGCTTCCCAACCCAATTCGGGGCTGAGCAAGGAGCCATTAGGGGATCGCGCTGTGGCTGGTGCTGCAGCCCGGGCGCTGCCGTGGGGCTGGGGAGCTCTGGGGGCACAGGGACGGTCCCTGGCTCTGGTGCGGGCAGCGGGGCTGGCGTTGGGATGCCGGGGGCAGGCAGGTTGGTGGTACCCCTGTGGTGTGCGAGGCTGCGCGGTGCCCGCGGCGGGGCTGCGGTTCCTGCCAGCAATCCCGCCGCCAGCCCTTCCAGCCGCCGCAGCAAATTAAAAGGCCGATTCATGTTGAGCGATCCCTGGGGAGGGGGGTGAGCGCCGGGATCGAAGCCTGGCACGGTTCAGCTTGGCTCCGCTCCTGCCATCGCTCCTGCGCCCCGCTGCCATCCCACACCCCTGCCAGCCCCATCCCGTGCCCCTGCCCCGCTGCTGTCCCTATCCTGTGCCCCTGCCCCTCTGCTGTCCCCATCCCGTGCCCCTGCCCCGCTGCCACTCGTCCCAGGCTGTGCTGGGGTCAGGGGGCTCGGGCAGTCCTGGGGGGAACTGGGGAGTTGGTGCCTGGCGGTGGCCCGCGTGTCCCCAAGGCTGGGAGCTGTCACCCCTCGGTGCCTGGCCGTGGTGGTGGTGGGTGGGGGACGGTTGGGCCGTGGCTGGGGAGCTGCGGTGCCCCTGCCCACCCCTGCCCACACAGACTGTGTCCCGGCAGCGGCGGCAAAATGTCTCCGGCAGGAGCAGGGGAGCCGTTGTCACCGGGAACCCCACAACCCTGGTGCTTAACTCCTTCCATGTAGGGCTGGGGGCGAGGCGGGGGGCCGGGGTCCCCTCAAGCTGTGCCCTGGAGACGCCAGAGCTGTGCTGTGTGTGTCCCTCTGTCCCCACCTCCTGCCAGCCCTGGGCCTCTCCGTGTGCCAGCGGCAGCTCGAGGCGAGGGGTGCTGAGCCCCGGCGGTGCGGGCGATGCGGTGCCGGGTGGGCGATGGCGGGGCCGCGAGGTTCGGGTGCTGTCGCGGCACCAGAGCATGAGCACCCCGGGGTGCTGCCAGCGCCTGTGCGCAGAGCCGGGCAGTGCCGGTGCCGGGGGTCAGGGCAGGTGGGGGTCCCACGGGGTGGGTGCGGGTGGGCTGGGGCGCGGGTGCCGCGGCGGGGCCGGCGTGTGGCCGCTGGCACCGTTACATAAGAGCGGGAGCCGAGGCGGCCGTGGCTCACCGTTGCCATGGAAACCAGCACGGTGATGTGGTGATGTCGTAGCTGGGTCCCAGGCGCGAGGCGAAGCCCCCGCGGGCTTCACACTCCCGGGGGGCTCCCGCGGCCTCGACAGGCTGCCAGCACAGCCCCCTGCCCCGGGGCAGCCCCCGCCCTGCGCCCCCACACCCTTGTGCTGGGGACGGGCCCTGCCGCTGGCCTGGAGGCCGTCCCCGTTGGCACGGTGGCCGCATGTCCATGTGGTCCCCAGAGCCGGTGCCGGCAGGTGGGAGCCATGGCGGGTGGGTGGGTGCCATCCTGTGCCACCGCCGTCACCCAGCGAGCGCAGGGTGCGGTGCCGGAGCCTGAACCGGGGTCAGGAGCACAATGGTTCCTGCTGGGACCCCCCCTGCCCACCCCTCGGTGGGGAGCACAGGGCAGGGCACATGCCGGCGGGGCACAGCGCGGTGCTGGGCTTGTGTCTGGGGGGCTCCGGGCTGGGCTGGACCCGCGTGCCGAGGTGTCCTGGTTGTGCCGAGGTGTCCTGGTGCTGCCACCGCAGCCTCTCCTGCACGGGGTGACCCGTGGGCACTGCCCCGAGGTTTGGTGGCACCGTCAGGGATGCTGCCGCCCGCTGCCCCACACCGGAGGGGACCGGGGACTGGGGGGACGCGGGGACTGGCTCATGGGTCATGTCACCTGCGGCGCTGGGGGTTCACCTCCTGGCCGGCCTGGAGTGCCGTGTCTGCCGGGAGATTGCAGATGGTGAATCACCGCCACGCGCGGGCGAACCGGCCCCCGGGATCCCCGGGGTGAGTCAACGGGCCTCAGGCAGGGGGTCTCCAAGGGACCGGGCTGCTCCAAACAGCCGCGGGGTCTGTCCCGGCACCGCTGCGGTGCATGGGTGGCCGTGTCACCCCGGTCCCTGCGTGTCCCTGCACCCCCGGGTGCTCCACAGCTCTGTGCTCGAGGCTGGTGGCGGTGACGGCTCTCGCAGCGGGCTGGGGGTGTCACCCTCCCTGCGCAGGCATCGTGCCGCTGCCGCCAGCAGTGCCGTGGCCCCGGCTGTGGGGATGGGTGTGCCGCGGGGACCCCCTCTGCCCAGGGCCGGCTGCCCGGGGGTCCCTGTGCCGTGGGGCTGTCACCCACCAAGCCGCTCTGCCCAGCGCCCTGTCCTTCGGCCCCCGCGCTGTTCCTGTGCCCCCGCTCCCAGGCAGCAGCCTCTGCTCAGGGCTGTGCGGCGCCGGCAGCACCGTCCTCGCTGCTGCTCCATTTCCAGCCTGATTTATTTCTGCTGCTCTGCAGCTCGGCTGCTTTTGCTGCTGCTGAGCCCAACTCGGGGTTTTTTCTCCTCGAGGTCGTTAATGCAGCGAGCAGCCACAGCCGTGTCCCAGCAGCTCTGCAGTGGCTTCTGCCCTGGCACGGTGGCACCGCTGGACAGCCCGCGCCTTGCGGTGCAGCCGGTGAGGCTGTGGCCCCCGCTCCTGCAGCATACATCGGGGAGCAGGGCCAGCCGCCCGGCCGGTTGACCCATGCTCGGCCACCGCGCCGGTGCCATCCCTCTCCGCAGTTATGTACTGAGCAGGCGGCCGAATCCTGCCCCTGCAGACGCGGTGCTGAGGGCAGTCCTGGCGCATTCACCCGCGGGCAGCCCTGTGCCGTGAGTTATTGCTGCCAGCCGTCCTGCCGGGAGGTTCCCCTGGATCCGTGCCGCTCACCTCCCTGCGTGGATGCGCTCCGGTGGGTCCGCGTGCTGGTGTGGCCGGGCAGGGCAGCACGTGGCTCCGGGGACGGTGGCCGCTGCTGATGCGCGGTGCAGAGGTGATGGTGGTGGCTGGGGCGCAGGGGCTGCCGTCATCCTCCCGGGATGAGGTGTGAGCACGGTGCCCGCGGCCCCGGCAGTCGTCCCAAGGGAGCTGGAGGTGCTGAGTGCCGGGGGCTGCAGGCTGGGGTGGGGGCTGCCATGCCGGGCTGACCCGCTGTGTCTCCGCAGGCGATGGCAACCCCAAGGAGAGCAGCCCCTTCATCAACAGCACGGACCTGGAAAAGGGAAAGGAGTACGAGGGCAAGAACATGGCCCTCTTCGAGGTAGGGTGCGTGGGTGGCGGGGTGGGGGGTCCCTGGGGAGGGGGCTGAGCAGGCAGCCATCCTGCAGCACCGCAGCCCGTGCCCTGGGCACTGGGACACGCTGGAGCCCTGGGCCAGGGTCTCCCACCCTGGGCAGCAGGTGGTGGGGTGGCATCTGGCGGTGTCCCCGGGTGCCAGGGCTGGGGGTGGCCCGGGGGCTGCACTCACCGCTCGGGCTCTGTCTCCGCAGGAGGAGATGGACACCAGCCCCATGGTCTCGTCCCTGCTGAGCGGGCTGGCCAACTACACCAACCTGCCGCAGGGCAGCCGTGAGCACGAAGAGGCCGAGAACAATGACGGCGGCAAGAAGAAGCCGGTGCAGGTGAGGGTTGTGGGAGAGATGTCGGGGGGACGCAGCCCCTCTCCCCGCCCCCGCCTGTGCAGGGCTGGGCATGGGCTGCCCCGGGGACGCCGGGTCCCTTGGTCCCTGCCAGGTCCGGTGTCACCCAGGGTCCCCAGCCGCATTGCAGGAGGAGCGGGACCCTCGCTCCGCTGTTGGCTTTGAGCCCTGACGGCTGCCCCCTCCCTCGCAGGCCCCGCGGATGGGCACCTTCATGGGTGTGTACCTGCCCTGCCTCCAGAACATCTTTGGGGTCATCCTGTTCCTGCGCCTCACCTGGGTGGTGGGCATCGCTGGCATCATGGAGTCCTTCTGCATGGTCTTCCTCTGCTGCTCCTGTGTGAGTGACGGCACCGCCGGGGCCCCGCAGCCTCACCCGGGGCTGGGGGTGCACCGGCCGGACTGTGGAGGGGGGCTCTAGCTGCCGGACCCCTGCCCCTGCCCCACTTGCAGCCAGGAGAAGCCTCCAGCTCCCCAAAGGAACCAGCAGCAGAACGGTGCTCGAATGGCGACCCGGGGGTGGGGGCGTGGGGGGTCCCCACTGCAGTGAGACGTCGTGCCGGGACGGTGACACCAGGGCAGGGGCTTGGAGGGCTGAACACAGGCAGTGTCCTGGGCACCCAGGGACCCCCCACCCCTCTGGGTGCTGCCGGTCCCTCGGAGGGGCTCAGTCCCCAGGACATGCTGCCAGCCAGCAGCCCCGCCTGCCCCTCTGTCCGTCTGTCCACCCAGAGCTCCTCAGGGTGCCCCAGCCCCGCAGCGTGTCCCGGCACGGCCCCAGGGAGCCCCACGTCCCAGCACGTCCCAGCNAGGCTTGAATGTGGGCAGCGTCCAGGGCACCCAGGGACCCCCCACCCCTCTGGGTGCTGCCAGTCCCTCCGAGGGGCTCAGTCCCTGGGACACGCTGCCAGCCAGCAGCTCTGCCTGCCCCTCCGTCCCGGCATGGCCCCAGGGAGCCCCACGTCCCAGCACGTCCCAGCTCTCCCTTCCTGCTCCCCTGCCCCTCTGCCCGGTGAGGAGGGGGCTCTGCCGGGTGCTGACACCGTGTTTCTTCCCGCAGACGATGCTCACGGCCATTTCCATGAGCGCGATCGCTACCAACGGCGTGGTGCCAGGTAGAGCCGAGCCGTGTCCGCGTGTGTGCCGGGGCGAGGGGAGATGGCTCCCTGCCGGGCGGGGGGTCTGCGGGGGGCCCCAGGAGGACTGGGCTGAGCTCGGCAAAGGGCTTTTCCCAGAGAGCATCCCCTGTGGCCGTCCCGCTCCCCGGGCTGCGCTGTGCACGGGAGGGGGGACGTCACCGCCAGGACGTCACCGCCAGCCCTCCCCGGCCTTCTGCCACCAGCCCACACGGGTTCCCCTTCACAGGGGGGGCGCGGAGCCGCCACCCGTCCCCAGAGGCGCGAGGTGCAGATGGCAGCGAGAGCCGCCAGCCGCGGCTCCTCCCTGTGCCAGACTGGCGAGGCCGCGGAGCTGGGAGCCGTGCAGTGGGAGGATGGGAGCTGGGCGCCGCGGGCTGGGCCCCGGGGCAGCATCTCCTCCAGTGTCCCCGAGCGCTGGGTGTGAGGATGCTGCTGCCCGCGGGCTCTACCCCCACGGCGGCACTGGCCGAGCGGGTGCCCCTGGGCTGCCCCCAGAGCACGGCCACCCCGCAGACCCCAGGGAGCTGGGGACAGAGGGGCTGCGCAGGCGCGGCTGCTCCGCTGGGCTGGGCACGGCGCTGAGCCCTGGCTCGGGGGGTAATTAACGCCATTAATCATCCTGCTGCCGCGGCGGGACCGTCGATCCCAGCAGCCCGGCTCTAAGGGCTCCTCTGGGAGGACAGACAGGGCACAGCCCATGTCCCTGGGGCTCCGGTGCCCATCTGGCATCCCAGGGGACACGTGTGCCTGTGGCCATCGCACCTGCCTGCCGGCTCCGGCGGTGGCTCTGCCGGCGCGGCCGCTCCCGCAGCGCCAGGGCCCTGGGGACCGCATCCTGCTCTGCGCTGAGTGGGGTCCGGGGCTGCCCCGGCTCCATCCCCCCGCCAGGACACTGGGCAGGGCTGTGGGTGTGGGGTCTGGCGGGGACCCAGCTTTGCTCTCTCGGCAGCGGGCGGCTCCTACTACATGATCTCGCGCTCCCTGGGACCTGAGTTCGGCGGGGCCGTGGGGCTCTGCTTCTACCTGGGCACCACCTTTGCCGGCGCCATGTACATCCTGGGCACCATCGAAATCCTGCTGGTATGTGCTCTGCCCTCTCCTGCCCACGCTGCCTGCTCCTCGCAGCCCCTCAGCTGAGGATTTGCAGCGGGGCCAAGGGACCCTTCCCCAGGGTCCCCTCGCGGGGCCGTTAGCCGGACGGTGATGCCGTGACTCTCTCGCAGGCGTACATCTTCCCAGCCATGGCCATCTTCAAGGCGGAGGATGCCAGCGGGGAGGCGGCCGCGATGCTCAACAACATGCGTGTGTACGGCACCTGTGTGCTGACCTGCATGGCCACCGTCGTGTTCGTGGGGGTCAAGTACGTCAACAAGTTTGCTTTGGTCTTCCTGGGCTGCGTCATCCTCTCCATCCTCGCCATCTACGCCGGCGTCATCAAGTCGGCCTTCGACCCGCCGAGCTTCCCGTGAGTAGGGGTCCGGCGGGGCCGTGGGGGGGCCGGGCACGTGGGTGCACCCCTGAGCCTCTGCCTCCCCCAGGATCTGCCTCCTGGGCAACAGGACCCTCTCGCGCCACGGCTTCGACCTCTGCACCAAGCTGGTGGTGGAGGGGAACGAGACGGTGGGCTCCAAGCTCTGGGAGCTCTTCTGCACCTCCCGCTTCCTCAACGCCACCTGCGACGAGTACTTCGCCATGAACAACGTGACCGAGATCGAGGGCATCCCCGGTGCTGCCAGCGGTCTCATCCAAGGTGGGCACGGCACGGGGACGGGGGCACAGGGATGGGGCTGTGGGGACGGGGGCAGAGGGATGGGGCTGTGGGGACGGGGGCACAGGGATAGGGGTGTGGGGACAGGGGCACAGGACAGGTCCCGGGGGGCTGAGCCGGGACAGTAGCGTCAGGCAGGGCTGGTGGGGGCCGGTGCCGTGGTGCACGGCAGCCCCTCAGGCACAGTGAGCCGTGCGTGGCCGCGCCGGGCAGTGGGACGGGCTCCAGCTCTGTGTACTGGGCGCTGCCGCCGCCCGTGGTCTGTGCCAGCCAGACCGCAGCAGAGCAGCTCTGAAGGATTCCCGAAGGCTGGGGAGGAATAAATCCTCCCCCTGCTTCCTCCTGGCCTTCGGAAGGGCTGGGATCGATCTGAGGTTTCCGAGGAGCAATCGCCCCTCGGGGGCACTTTGCTGCTGTGGCTGCGGCCGCGCCGGGACTGTGGCCAGGGCTGCAGAAAGCTCGAGGATGTGCTGGGAGGAGCCGCTTGCGACCTGTTTTTGCAGAGCTGCGGGTTCCTTTGCCAGGTGCTCACACACCCGTGCTGCACGCTGGGTGCACGCGGTGAGCTCACGGCGGCTCTGTCTCCGGCGGGTCCTGCGGAGCGGGCAGGGGCTGGGGTGCCCGGGCAGGGGCTGGGGTGCCGGGACAGGTACTGGCACTTGCCGCGGGGCAGCTCCGGTCGCGTCTCTGCCGGTGCCGGGGGCGGCTGCTCCAGCCCCTCTGTGCTGCGGCGGCTGCTCGGGAGCTCGGACTTCGGGGCGCTGGGGCTGCGGCTGCCGGGCTGCGTCGGGCGATGTGATGGACTGCGTTCGCTGGGTGTTCGGGAGGCTCCGGACGGAGTCCCACGCGGAGGTCTTGTGGGGCAGAGGAGGAGCCCCGGGCTGCTGGGTGCAGCCTGCTGGTGACAGTCCTGCTGGGAGGGGACAGGGACCCCCACCCGGCCCAGCCAGGCTCTGCCAGGGCAGCAGACAGCAAACGCTCCTGGTGTGGGGCGTGTGGGGGGCAGAGCCAGGACCCGGCTGGGGGTGGCTGGTGGCCGGGGTGGCAGCGTCCCGAGATGGGGCATCACTGCGCGGGCTGGGGGGGCTGTGCCCCAGGTGCTCGGTGTCCCTACGGGCGAAGTTGTGCCTTTCCAGGGGACGAGCTGGGCAGGCGGGTGTTGGTGGGGGCTGCCAGCCCCATGTCACCCAAGAGCGGTCAGGGGAGGTTGTGCGGCCAGGGAGGGGTGCTCAGCACTGTGAGGGGGTGCTCAGCGCTGGGTGCTGGTCCCTGGGGTCCCCTCTGGCCCCGCTCAGCAGCCCCGGCAATGCCGTGCTGTCGGCTCTCCCCGCCGTGCCGGCGCTGGCTGCTCTGCTGCTCCAGTTTCTCGCAGCGATCTGCGGCCACGGCGGCACGCGGAGGGATGCTAAGCCGGTTACATCAGCCCCGCACCCGTAATCCCATCAAAAACATCATCGAGTTACTTTGACACGATCCACTTTCCTTAAACCTGTGTTGATCAGCATTAATTATATTACCCTCTTAATTATTTGCTGCCGCGGTCCCCTGTCAGCTGCTCCAGTATCTTGCAGGGACGATGCCAGCGGCAGGACCGACCTGCTCTGGTCACCCACCCGTGCTGCCGGGGCTGTCCCCAGGCCGGGGATCTCTGCACACCGGTGACAGGCTGGGGTGCCCCGTCCCCTCCCTGCGGGTGCCGGCTGCCGGCTGTGCCGGGTGCTGGGCGAGGCTGGGGTGGGGGAAGCGGCACTGGAGACCCTCACCTCCATCCCTTGGGGCTGCGGGTGGGAGGGGGCTGTGCCGGGCGCGGGCGGCTCTCACGCCGGCTGCACTGCCCGAGCTCCTGCCTCCCCACAGAGAACCTCTGGAGCTCGTACCTGACCAAGGGCGTGATCGTGGAGAAGCGGGGGCTGCCCTCCGTGAGCCCCCCGGACACGCCAGTGGACATGGACCAGCCCTACGTCTTCAGCGACATGACCTCCTACTTCACGCTGCTCGTCGGCATCTACTTCCCCTCGGTCACAGGTGGGACCCGCCGCCGGCCGCCTTTGCGTGCCGCGGGCACCGCCGGGCGCACGTGCCACCGGGCGAGCTCCCGCCGAGCCCCACGTGCGGCTGCCCCCCGTGCTGGCTGCGGCGGCGGCGGCGCGGGGGTGGATCACAGCCTGTGCCTCCCACGCAGCCGCCCGCGCTCCAGATCTGACGGTGCCGCTCGGCACCGCGCTGACGTCCCGCGGCTCCGGTATTTATAGCTCCCCGGGGGCGGAGGAGCCCCCTTCCCCCCAGTCCCGCTGCGGAGCCGCAGTCCCGCCGGCAGCTCTGCCGGTGCCGGGAGCCGTGGGACCCCCGGGGCTGCCCCAGGCGCGGGGATCGCTGGCGGGTCCGTCACCGGACAGACCTGGCGACGCTGCGTGATGCACAGCCCCCGGCACCTCCCGCCTGGTGCCCGCTCGCCCGGTCCCGGTTTTCGCGTGGCGCGTCTCCCGTCCGTGGCAGGGGCTGAGCTGCCGGTGGCCGTGTCCTGGCTGCGGGGTCCTGCCCGCCGGGCGCGGGGGGACGGCCACCCTGGCCCTGCCGCCTGCGCCAGGCTCTGTCCCTGTCGCTGCTGCAGTCACCGTCCCTGCCTGAGCTAATTAAGGGCTAACGAGACAAGTCAATTAAGAGTGTTTCGAGCCTAATCCTTGAATGGCCTCAGACTGCGGGTCCAGGAGGGGGGGACGTGGTGCTGGGTGCTGGGTGCCCGCTCCCCATCCTGCCGTGCCGCCGAGCCGGTGCCCTGCTGTGCCCGTGGCTATGCCCGGCCTGAGCCACGCTGCCGCTGGGACGGGGGGGCTGCGGCACTGCCCCGTGACACCGGCTCCTCTGCCCAGGCATCATGGCCGGCTCCAACCGCTCCGGAGACCTGCGGGACGCCCAGAAATCCATCCCCACCGGCACCATCCTGGCCATCGCCACCACCTCCGCCGTCTGTATCCTTCAGGGCTCGCGTGGGCCGTGGGGCTGAGCGCGGGGGGGCTTGCTGCATGGGGGTACCCCCTTGGGTGCCCTGCCGTGCTGGGGGTCCCCCCGGGCTGGGCGGGGGTCCCAGCACCCTGCTGGCAGGGGTGGGCAGGATTCTTGTGGCTCTCCTTGACCCCCCTGGCAGATATCAGCTCCGTCGTCCTCTTCGGGGCGTGCATCGAGGGGGTCGTCCTGCGAGACAAGTGAGTGTCCCGGGGCCAGCGTGGGGGGAGCCTGGCAGCCCCCCAGGAGCACCCCCAGGCACAGGCTGGGGCAGGGGCAGCCCCGCGGGAGGAGGGGGCATGGGGGGGGCTGCAGCTGGGACACACGGGACAGATGGGGTGACACTGGAGGGTCCACAGGGGTCCCAGGGTGAGACCACCGTGGGGGTGGCTCCCGGGGGCCCAAGGTTGTAATTTGTCACTGGGGGCTCGTGTGTGCCCTGACCCCCCCCGTGCTTTGCGGCACATCCGCAGCCCCCCCCCCGTGCCAGGGCTGCCGGCAGCACCGTGTTTGTCAACAGGCAGGGCTGCCCGCGCTGCCGGCGGATCTGGGGCAGTGCCGCTCACCGCACGCGGCAGGTGACAGGTGACACTTCTGGGTCGCCAGCACCGGCACAAGCGGGATCCAGCCGCACGCAGCCGCCACCAGCCTCCCCCTGGCACAGGGGAGGGGGAGCCCCCGTCCCCCACATCCCCCTTGGCCCCCCCAGGGCCACGCGTGGGGGACAGGGACAGACCCTGGCTGCCTGAGACCCCGCTCCCCTGCCCGTCCCCTGTCTCCAGTCCCGTCCCCCAGGGGTGTCCCTCGTGGCCGCCCTGCGCGGGGCTGTGCCGCTGCGGCGCTGGTGCTCTCGGGGTTTGGACATGGGATGGAGCCGCGGGTGATGCCGGTGCCCTGCAGGTTCGGTGAAGCCGTCAACGGGAACCTGGTGGTGGGCACCCTGGCGTGGCCGTCCCCATGGGTCATTGTCATCGGCTCCTTCTTCTCCACGTGTGGGGCCGGACTGCAGAGCCTCACCGGAGCCCCCCGCCTGCTGCAAGCCATCTCCAGGGACGGGATCGTGCCCTTCCTCAGGGTAAGTGTCCCCGAGCCCGGCACTGCCGGCGCCAAGCACCCACCGCGGCCACGGCTCCCGTCAGCACAGGAGGGCAGCGGGGACCTGTGCTGCCCACTCTGCCGTGTCCTGCTGGCATTGGTGTGGCGGCGGGCGGCCGTGGCGGATTTGGCCATGGTGTCGGTGGGTGGCTGTGGTGTCGGTGGGGGCCGTGGTGGATTTGGACGTGGTGCCGGTGGATTTGGCCACGGTGTCGATGGGTGGCCGCGGTGGATTTGGCCATGGTGTCGGTGGATTTGGCCGTGGTGTCGGTGGATTTGGCCGCAGTGTCGGTGGGTGGCCGTAGTGGATTTGGCCGTGGTGTTGGTGGATTTGGCCGCGGTGTCGGCGGGAGGAGAGCCCTGGGAAAGGTCAGGATCCCCTCCCCCTGCTGCCGTGTCTGCTCTCTGAAGACGTTCTCACCACCTCATCTCTCCAAATCCAACCCGACAGCTCCCCCCAGGGAAGAGCAGGCTAATTTTATCCTCCTCCTTCACCCTGCCAGCCCCAACCCCAGCTCTCGCCCGCATCGCCCACACCTTCTAATGCACCCAGACACGCTCCCCCGGCTCGCGCCCGGACCCCCACCCTGTCCCCCGCTCCCCACCAGCAGCGTGTCTGTCCTGGGTGCCTGACTGTGGCCAGGCTGGTCCCTGGGCGGGGGTCCCGGGGGACAGGGGTGGGCTGCTCTGGGTGCAGGGAGGGCGGGGGGCTCTGCCGGGAGTGGTGCTGAACCAGCAGCTGGAGACCGTCCTGCCGGCCATGGGACCCGGCTCAGGACAGGTGCCAGCTCGCGGTGACGCTGGTGCAGCCCCGGTGCACCCGCTCCCTGCTCCGGCCAGGGCTGGGCGCGTGGGAGGGTCCGGCGCCACGCCTGTGCTGGGGACCCCCGTGCGGGACCACGGCCAGCGTGGCAGAGCCCTGACGCCTCGTCCCCCTGCTGCCAGGTCTTCGGCCACGGCAAAGCCAACGGGGAGCCGACGTGGGCGCTGCTGCTGACCGCCTGCATCTGCGAGATCGGGATCCTCATCGCCTCCCTGGACGAGGTGGCTCCCATCCTCTCCATGTAGGCAGCGCGCTCTCCCCCCGCGCCTTCGCGAGCGGCCGACGGGCCCGCGCCCCCGCCCCGGCTGGCACCTGCGGGGCTCTGCTCCTCGGGGTGGGGGGACGCCCCTGGCCCCTGCCTGGGAAATGGGAGCCCCAGGACAGCCCCTCGGCCGGCGTTGTGTCCCGGTTTCTCCGCGGCCCCAGTTCCCCGCCAGCTCCAGCGCTGGGGCCGGGCGGTGCGTTGGGGTCCGGCTGCGGCCCCGGTCCAGCCCGGCACCCCCGGCTCAGCCTCGCGCTCCCTCCCGCAGGTTTTTCCTCATGTGCTACATGTTCGTCAACCTGGCGTGTGCGGTGCAGACGCTGCTGCGGACGCCCAACTGGCGGCCCCGCTTCCGCTACTACCACTGGTGAGACGGGACGGGATGGGAATGGGGGGACGGGGTGTCCTGCCCCCCCAGGGCCGGGGACCCCCACTGCCGCGGGGGCCGGGGCGTGCTGACAGCACGGTGCTCCCCGCAGGACCCTGTCCTTCCTGGGCATGAGCCTGTGCCTGGCGCTGATGTTCATCTGCTCCTGGTACTACGCGCTGGTGGCCATGCTGATCGCCGGCCTCATCTACAAATACATCGAGTACCGCGGGTAAGGGGACTGGGGGTTGCAGACCCTGCCCAGCGCTGACCATGACCCCTCGGTGTGGGCTGCTCGGAGCTGGGCTCCTGCCCTGGGATGCTCTGGGGTGCCCGTGCGGTGCTGCGGGGTGCTGGTGCGGTGCTGTGGGGTGCCGGTGCGGTGCTGTGGGGTGCCGGTGTGGTGCTCTGGGGTGCCGGCATGGCGCCCCATGGCCGGAGCCGTCACATCCCTCACGTGCCGCCGGTTCCCGCAGAGCGGAGAAGGAGTGGGGTGACGGGATCCGGGGGCTGTCCCTGAGTGCCGCCCGCTACGCGCTGCTGCGGCTGGAGGAGGGTCCCCCCCACACCAAGAACTGGAGGTGAGCCGGGCGGGGGGCCAGGGGGCTGGGGGGCAGCCGGGTGCGGTGCTGACCACAGGACCCTCCCTCCAGGCCGCAGCTGCTGGTGCTGGTGCGCGGGGACCAGGAGCAGAACGTGGTGCACCCGCAGCTCCTCTCCTTCACGTCGCAGCTCAAGGCCGGCAAGGGGCTCACCATCGTGGCCTCGGTGCTGGAGGGGACCTTCCTGGACAACCACCCGCAGGCGCAGAGGGCGGAGGAGGTGAGAGCTGCCCGCGCCGGACCCCTGCCCCCCTCCCCAGACACCTGTGACACTGGCACCAGTTGGGCACTGGTCCCAGTCTTGGCCAGCTGCCGCAGGGCTTGGCACGGCACGGCACGGCACGGTGCCCGGCCAGGGGATGCTGGGCTGAGCAGCCCCTCAGCTGTCCCATGGCCACTGCAGCCCCCACCCTCCCCACAGCCCCCACGGCCCCGCAGCCCCGGTGCCGGGCAGGGGGGGAGACGGGAGCCTTCCCCCGCCGGAGCGAGAGCCCTCGCGCCCCCCGCACCTCTGCACCGGCTGGTGGCACGTTAATCAGATTAAACCCTTGGAAGCAAACAGTTTCTCCCCCATGCAGACATGTTATAATTTCTCTGAGTAAATGACTCTAATTGCTGCTCCGCCACCCATCGGCGCCTGGCACGGGGACGCCCTCGGCTCGGCACGGCGCAGAGCCACGCGCCAGCTCCGCTCGCTGCTGGCCTCACCGCTCCCTGCCCCGAGCTGACAGCCTGCCGCGGGGCACGGGGACCTGGGCACTTTGTGTGGACCTGCCCCCACCCCCTGCAGCCCCTGAACCCCCTGACCCCACCCCTCTGCTACCCACCCCCTGCACCCCACACCCTGCCCCCCCCCATCTGGGACCGCTGTGGGGGCTGGTGTCTGGTGGCCAGCTGGTGGCTGGTGGCTGGTGGCCGGTGGCCGGCTGGTGGCTGGTGGCCGGCGGCTGGCTGGTGGCCGCCATGCCTGCAGCAGGCACCCGTCCCCGTCCCCGCGGAGGCTGACCCCCTGTCCCGCCGCAGTCCATTCGCCGGCTGATGGAGGCGGAGAAGGTGAAGGGGTTCTGCCAGGTGGTGATCTCCTCCAACCTGCGGGACGGCATGTCCCACCTCATCCAGTCCAGCGGGCTGGGGGGGCTGCAGCACAACACGGTGCTGGTGGGCTGGCCCCGCAGCTGGCGCCAGAAGGAGGACCACCAGACCTGGAGGAACTTCATCGGTAGGTGCGGCGGGGCGGGGGGCTGCCGGCGGGGGGCTGTGACCCACCCGGGCTGACGCGACCCGTCCCCCCCAGAGCTGGTGCGAGAGACCACGGCCGGGCACCTGGCCTTGCTGGTGGCCAAGAACGTCGCCATGTTCCCGGGCAACCAGGAGCGGTTCTCGGAGGGTCACATCGACGTCTGGTGGATCGTCCACGACGGGGGGATGCTCATGCTGCTGCCCTTCCTCCTGCGGCACCACAAGGTAGCTGCGGCCCCGCGGCGGGTGCTGGGTGGTGGGGGGCCAGGGCTGTTCCCCCCGAGCCCTGCCCCTGACTCCCGTCCCCGCAGGTCTGGCGCAAGTGCAAGATGCGCATCTTCACGGTGGCGCAGATGGACGACAACAGCATCCAGATGAAGAAGGACCTGACCACGTTCCTGTACCACCTACGCATCACCGCGGAGGTGGAGGTGGTGGAGATGGTGAGTGCTGGGGCAGGGGCACGGGACCCAGGCTGGGATCCTGCGTGGGGGGGGGCAAATAGACCCTGCTGTGGGGGGACATGGCACTGTGGGGACCTGCAGCACCATGGGGACACGTGGGGACACAGGGACACCCAGGGGCACGCTGGGAGCAGTGGGTGCAGCTCACCCCACGGTTTCTCCTGTCCCCCCCCCAGCACGAGAGCGACATCTCTGCCTACACCTACGAGAAGACGCTGGTGATGGAGCAACGCTCCCAGATCCTCAAGCAAATGCACCTCACCAAGAACGAACGGGAGCGGGAGGTGAGGATGCCGGGCAGCCTGGGGGGTGAATCCAGCCCCCGTGGTGGCTGTGCCACCCAAGCTGCCCCATGGCCCTGCGCACTCATCCTGCTGGGCAGCCGGGGCTGCAGGCTGGGGTCTGTCCGGCCAAGCCCCCCTCTGGCCCCCTCCCCTGGCTGACCCCATCCTGCACAGATCCAGAGCATCACGGACGAGTCCCGCGGCTCCATCCGGCGCAAGAACCCGGCCAACACGCGCCTGCGCCTGAGCGTGCCCGAGGAGCAGGTGGGCGATGGCGAGGAGAAGCCAGAGGAGGAGGTGAGGGTCTGCGCCGGGGCAGGGATGGGGCAGGTGCTGGCCCCGGCCCCCCGCCCACCGCCCCCCTCTGCTCTCTGCAGGTCCAGCTCATCCACGACAAGAACGCCACCACCCTCTCCAGCAGCTCCCAGTCCCCCGGCGACGAGGTGGAGACGGCCCCCGAGAAGGTGCATCTCACCTGGACCAAGGAGAAATCTGTCGCCGAGAAGAACAAGAGCAAGAGCCCCGTCAGCCCTGAGGGCATCAAGGACTTCTTCAACATGAAGCCGTACGGACCCCCCCCATGCTGCCACCCCGTCCCTCCGCGGCCCCGGCCGTCCCTGCTGCCCGGCAGTACTGGCTCAGCCCTTGCTCCGGGGGGTGGTCTGTCAGCCCCATGCCCTGAGCTCACCCCTGTGGAGGGGCTGGGCGGGCGGTGGGGTGGGGTCCCCATGCAGACCCCCACTGACACGGGTCAGGGTGCCTGGGCGGCAGTGCCGGGGGGATTTGGGGTGCGTGCCTGGGGCTCACCTCTTCTCTCTCTCTCTCTTTTCCGCCGGCCCCGCGGTGCTCCTGGCAGGGAGTGGGAGAACCTGTAAGTCTGGGTTTGGCTGGGGTGGGGTCTGAGGGGGCTGGGCCACCACCGGTGGGGTGACATGCCCGGAGCCGTCAGGGTTGCCCCATGCACGAGCGTGGCTGGGTGAGCTGACAGCCACTGCCGGCGCGGTGGTGATGCTCACGCGGGCGGCGTGGGGGCCACGGCTGCCAGCCCTGCGCAGAGCCCCCACCGCCTGCTCCCCGCCTGCTCCCCGCCGGCCCCGTCACCCCGCGGGAGCTGCCTGTGAGCCTGGGCTCCGGCACCCCGGTGACTCTGCATGTCTCGGCCCCGAGCAAAGCTGGTAGCTCCCCGAGCTCGTGCCCAGCCCAGCCCTGGACCCCCCGGGGGTGGGGGCCAGCCATGGGGTCCGGTGTGGGGCTGGGGACCAGCCGTGCCCGTCCCTGTGCCCACACGCGCTGTCCCCCCAGGAACCAGTCCAACGTGCGGAGGATGCACACGGCCGTGAAGCTGAACGAGGTGATTGTGAAGAAGTCCCAGGACGCGAAGCTGGTCCTGCTGAACATGCCAGGACCCCCCCGCAACCGGAAAGGGGACGAGAACTGTATCCTTCCCGCAGGGCTGCTGGCGCTGAGACCTCTTTCTGCAGAGGGGTCTGGGGTCCGGGACAGGACTCCCCCAGGGCTGGGGGATCTCGCAGGCGAGTGTCGGGGCACGCCTGGACCCCCCCCACCCCTCCTGCCCCTGGCTGGGTCCGGTGGCCGTTGCTGGCACCTCGGGCAGAGATCCGCAGGGGCATGTGGGCACATGGCACCTGCATGCGTGGCCGCGATGGCACGTCGTGGGGTGTAGGCAGAGTCCACGGGGTTGGCTGGGGTGGGCTCTGCCCCCATCCTCATCGTGTGGCACCACCACGGGTGGGCCCCCCAGCCCCTGGTGTTGATGTGGGGGTGTCCAAGGCATGGGGCCGGGCAGGGGTGGCACGGGGCTGTCCCCACGCTCCTGGCGCTGGTGCTCCTTGACGGCTGCACAGACATGGAGTTCCTGGAGGTGCTGACGGAGCACCTGGACCGGGTGCTCCTGGTGCGCGGCGGGGGCCGGGAGGTCATCACCATCTACTCCTGAAACGCGGCGCGAGAGAGAGGTTTGTCCGCACGCCGAGAGCCCTGCCACCCTTCGCCCCGCGCTCCGGGAGGGAACGGCCGCCGGGGTGCGGAGCCTGCGCCGGGCTTCGGCCGCGCCCTGACCTCTCCATCCGAACTGCAGCACCAGATCTTCCGGGAGCATCCAGCACCAGAGCAGCTGTTCCTCATTGCAACGTCACGGCACTGCTGTCCTTGTTTGTATATAAACATACGCACTGTACCGCGGACCGAGACCACCGCCCGTCCTGGCTGCGTCGGCCCCACCGCCAGCCCCCACTGCAGCCCCCGGCGGAGCAGAGCTTGGTTGGACGCGCCCGGTGCCCGCTGCCTGCCCGCCACCGGCCGCCCCCGAGGCGCGGGGAGAAGAGAGGCTGCCAGCACGCTCTCCTCGCCGGACGCTCCTGTCCCCCCTCCGGCAGCACCGGCACTGCCCCCCCCGTGCCGCTCCCCAGTCGCCCCTCGCCAGGACGGGCCTGGAGACCCCCCCGTGCCGCCGCCTCGCCCGTCTGTGGAGGCCGTGGCCGAGCTGGTGGAGATGCCGCGTGATGGTTTGGAGGGGGCAGAGGGTGGGGGCAGCGGGGGGTCGGGTGCTGGAGCGCTGGAGGTGGGGGTGCTCCCCGTCCCGCTCCCCGCTGGCTCCCGGTGCTCCCCTGGTGCTCGTGCAGCGTCGCGGTGGGGGGGCTGCGGTGTCCGGAGCTGGGCAGAGGCCCCACCACGTGCAGCGTGAGCCGGAGCCGCTCCCCGGCTGCTGGAGCTGCTGTGGGTGCCCCTGACCCCCCGGGCACCAGCGCCTGCTCCTGGCCAGGGCACAGGGGAGTCCCATCCCGTCCCATCCTGTCCCTCCCCCGCTGGTCCCATCCCCTGCACGTGCGTCGGTGTCCCCCCCACCCCTTGCTGCGCTGCCGGCTGCTCCCGGACCCTCGGGTGGTCGCAGCCACTGCCGGGGGGCTGTGGGGAAATCCGGATCCGTGCTAGGTTTTAACATATGCAAAGTCTGTTTCCCCGGTCTGACAGGGACCCCCCCCCCCGAGCATCACCGCTCCCCCTCACCCAGCTGGCCACGGCGGCCTCGGCACCGGCCACACGGCCGCTGCAGCCCGAACCCTGTCCCCCCCGGCCCCCGCGCAGGCAGCAGCGCCCACCGGGGCAGGTCAGACTCCTCTTACCTTTGGCAGCAGCTGCAGGGTCGCCCCCCCTTTATCCCCCCCCCCCCAGCATCTCTCACGGCAGAGACCCTGAGGAGCTTTTAACAAATGTGAACGGTTCCAGGAACCGCGCAGGAAGCGGCGCCGAGGGCAGCCCGGGCTCTGCCCACGCCTCCCCGGCCCCGTGTACATAGTGTACATAACACAGTCCGTGTATTTTTAAAGTGATCATATTTATGTTAATAGAACCAGATGAAGTCTATATATAGAGATTATATCTATTCGGAGAGATGCAGGGCTCTGCTAGCGCCAGGCCGCGGGGACGGGCGCCCGTCCGTCGCTCCGAGCGCTCACAGCGGGGTGGGGGCTGCAGCCCCCCCCCGGCCACCAGCACCCCTGGGAAAGGGCCAGGTCGCAGGTTCATTCTCTTCTCAGTTTAGCTTCTTAAGAGTTTTCAGGGAAAAGAAGTCACAGACTTTTCTGAACTTGTTTCACAGCAGATTTGAGCTTCCACTCCAAGTGCAGCCTGCTAACAGTTGCCCTCTCCTGGCAGCGCCGGCTGCTCCGCACCAGCCCGGCCCCAAGCCCCCGCGCTCTGTCCCCCAGCGATGGCTGAGCCCCCGCGCTGGAGCTGTTGCCTCCTGAGACCCCCAAACTGCCCCCTGCACCCCACAGCCCCCCAGACGGTGCAGGGGGAGCGGGTGCTGCCGCAGTGTCCCCACAGGTGGCCTGGCAGCGGCTGGTCCCAGTGTGCAGCCCTGCCTGCCTGTCCCTCCTGTTCATCCCTCCTGCTCGTCCCTCCTGCCTGTCCCTCCTGCCCGTCCCTCCTGCCCGCCGGGAGAGTCCCAGCCCCGGCTCCTGCCCCGCTGGCAGCAGGACCTTCCCTCTGCCCCGGGTGACTCTGGTCCCCGCTGGCTCTGCAGAGCTGCTCTCCTCCCCCAGGTCCAGGCCAAAGCTATTTGGGGCTGCTTGGGTAAAAGCAGTGGGTTTTTTGATGTTGGATTTTTTTATTTTTCTTTTTTGCTTTAAGATACTACTTGGACCCACTCCCAGACCAAACCCGAGCCCCAGCCGCACATCTGTGCCTGCTCACACCTTGCTCCCACCTTTCCATCACTCCCAAAGTGCCTCCTGCTCCCCAGCAGCAGCCCCGGGGCAGCCAGACCTTCTGCCGGGGGCTCAGCTCCCGCCCGGCCGCATCGGTCTGTGCTGCAGACCCCGGCGTGGAGGCTCGTCCCGCGGGTGCAGGGAGCTCAGCGTCCCAGGAGGTGACGGTGGGGACGGGCTGAGGGCGGGTTTCAGCGCAGGGGCTGCAGGCGGGTGAGGGGCGCAGATGCTCAGGGCAGCACGTTCCGGCCATGCCGCCGCAGCCGCTCAGGAGCTGGCGGGAGGACAGGCAGGCGCCTGCCGGTGAAAAGTTCCTTTGGCTTGGGGAAGGGCGGCCCCATGGGAACCGGGATGTGCCGGTGTGGAGCTGCTCTGCCCCTCGGAGCCGGCCCTACACCACACACACGCTCCCGTGCTCCAACCTCCCAAAACTATCTGAGGCCCTTCTGCAGCACCGGGGCAGTGAGCGCGGCAACCTGCCCGCTCCTCTCTCGCGCCAGCACCACGCCTTGGAACGCGCGCCAGCGGCTCTGCCACCTCCACGAGGCTCCCGCAGCCCCCCGCTAATCGCAGCCTCTCCCCCGGCCGCTGCTGGCCCTGCACCAGACCGGTCCCCTCCGCCCGGGCACGGGGAGGGTCAGCAGCAGGACCCGCGCGTGGGGCAGGATGCACGGGGCAGCGGCCGCCGGCGCCTGTCCCTGCTGCCACCTGTCCAACCCGGCGTCGGGGCAAAGGACCCTTCCCATGGCCACAGGGATGGGGCAGTGGGAGGTGGCGGGCTGGGGTGTGCTGCTCCGGGAGAGGTTTGCTTCGTCACCTCCCGGCATCCCCCCAGCACCACCGCAGCCCCCGGTAAAGCCGCGGTCCCGGCTCCCCCGGCAGCAGGAGGGCGAGCCCGATCCATCCCCTTCCTCCCCCGCTTGCGGGAGCAGGGGCACAGCTCCAGCGCCCAGGCTGCCCCAGCGCCCTGGCAGGCAGCAGCCGGCTGTGGCACGGAAGGTGCTGGTTCTGGCCGCGCGTGGCCGCAGGAGAGGGCCGGTTTTAGCAGACAGCGCTGCATGTTAGTTTACAGACCCAGCCCTGCACGTTTGGCCTCTGCGAGTGTTCGGTTTCCCCACGGAGCACCCTTCTGCTGTTCCACCTTGGTGAAGACAGTGTCCTCCTCCGGTAGACATGCGAGTTCCTCCCCGGCACATGCGCAGACGCGTTTCGGTTTTTGTTCGGACAGGAAGGTCTTGACCCCAGGCTGGTTTCCCGGGCGGGCTGCTGCCGGGAGCTGCGCGGAGCAGACCCGCCGGGAAGGCGACGGCATGCGCTGGGTTCCTGCTGCGGGAGCGTGGGGCAGGGCACTACCTGTCCCCGTCCCTGTCCTGCAGCCGCAGGGTCCCACCACGGGACGGGCACCAAGCCCCCCGACAGCGCTGGCCAGGGGTGCGGGCGGTGTCCAGCCGGGGCCGGCGCTGGTCCGGGGCTGGCCGAGGGCAAGGAGCAGATTCTGCGCAGGGGTAAGAGTTGCACTCAAGAGTCAAGACCCTCCTCTGTGTAGCAGGACTAAAAACTCGCAGAAAGACCGAAAGGTCTGAGAGTTGCTGGTTACAACACTTTCTGTGCTACATGTGCAATATATTTGTTACGAACGTCACACAGTCAGTTCATCCAAATCCCTTCTGATCACTGTAGCTAGGTGTTCTGCGTCCATCCAAGTGACTTTTATTCGAGTGCAATATTTCGATAGACACGTAGTGACCCAGTATGCTTTGTGTTTTACAGAATCTGTGTGCAGAGCAATGCAATTCAGTTTAAAACCTTGTAAATAAAACAGGTTGCAAACCAAAAAAAAAAAAAAAAAAAGAAAAAAAGACGACTAGGCTTGCATTTCCTTTCTGTGAGTGTTCGGGTATCGTGCGTTAGGCCGCCCCCGTGCAGACCCCGCGTTCTCTGTGCAGGTGTTAATGGAGGAGTGGCTCCTCGGCTGTTGAATGCTCCCTGTTAATGCTTTTCTGCTTTCACTGTCTCCATTTTTCTAGACTCCTGTCTGCACAAAATGCAATAAATGATTTTATTACACCCTTCACTGCTCGCACGGGGAGTTTTCACTCGCTTCCAGGGTCTCCGCAGCTATTTTGCTCTTGGCTGCTGCTGTTGCTGTAACACAGAGCAAGCCAGCCCAGGGAGCAGAGCATCAGGAGAGGAGCAGCCTCTCCCCGGAGCCACCGTTCGTGTTCAGCTCACGCAGGTTTCTGTCACCCCAGCAGAGGCTTCACCTGCCCGTGGGGGGGATCTAAGGGACGGAGGAAGGCGGGTAGGCAGAGACCTCCACCCACCTGCAGCCTGTGCAGTGAGGGCAAAGCCGGCAGGTGCTCAGCGCTCAGGGACCCGCAGCCCCCACCTCACACAGCAGCCGTGGCGCAGACCCCGGCCCAGCCCCGCGCACACCCTCCCCTCCCACCGCCGGCACCCGGGGGGCTCCGGGCCCCTCGCCTCAGCCCCCGCCAGACGCTGCTCCATGGCGGGTCCCTCCCCGGGCACCGGGGCTGTTCTCATGTCCCCTGAGCGCGATCGAGGGTCTGGGAGGTGTTTGAGAACAGGGCGGGTTGCAGTGAGGTTCACATGCCTCCCCCTCGGCAGCCAGCGCCGGCCGCGTGCGACACGGCTTATCTGGAAGGAGAGAGTAACGGTGAGCGCCTGGAATAATGGGTTCCAGGAGCACTCAAGCTGTCAAGTGTCAAAAATGCAACAAAACGTTTTTCTTGCCTTTTTATTAAAAAGTAATGTCCTCTTGTTAACAGCACAGAGAGAAAAAAAATGCTACAACACAAACCACCTGGGACAAAGAAAATCCTCTGCTCCAAGAGCACTGCTTTCTTAGCTTCTCTCGGTTCTCTGCAGGAAGCCTACAGACTCTAAGAAGGCTGTGACGGGGAGGCCCACATCGTTAGGAGGTGTTTTGTGTTCCGGTATCAAAGTGTGTTACTGGTTAAAAACACGGTGAAGAATCACTGCCCAATCTTCCACTCAACCGTTCGCTGCAGCTACCAAAGTGTTGAAAAAATGTATAAAATCATGGTATTGCATCTTGGCACTGCCTCTCCCCCGTGGATGGACAAACGGCCACCAGCAGCGAGACGAGGTTTCGGAGAGCTCGCGTTCAGCACCCGCAGGGATTCCCCGGGGAGGACCAGCAGCACCTCGGCGTGGCTGCGGCTGAGCTCTTGGGCTACAACAACCAACCGTCCCAAAGCGAAATTATAACAAAAGGAAATTTATACGCCAAATTTAACAGGTTGATCTCAACACTGACTACTTGGTGTAGGAGAACTGACAGACCGTTTGAAATCTCTGCCTTGGCTGGAAGCTCTTGTTTCAGCTCTGCCGGAGCACTCAGACCAAAGCTGCCGGTTCCCGTGAGCGCGCGAGGTGAGAAGCGTTTCTCTGCCTTGCTCTGCCGGGACACGACAGTCCCGCTCTGGAAGGACCAAACCGCACAGTCCGGGGTGCCGAGCAGTGGTCGGGCGTGTGCTCCACGAGTTCAGCTGCTGGTGCTGCCCCTGTACTTTCCCACCGGCTTATTATATACCATTAAAAAAAAAAAGGAAATTAAAAAATCCAAAGAAAAATAGTGCTCATTCCAAAAAGGTGGGTCTCCAAGGTGGCCCAGCCAGGGCACCGCTCTGCTCAGTCCCCGTTTCATTTCCTCACCACTGACCCGAAACTTTACCAAGAGCACTCAGCGAGACCCGGCTGTGCCGCAGCGCGAGGTTGCGTCAGCTACCGGGAGCGAGGAAAATGCAGAAGGGCTGTCACTGCAGCGGCTGCTGGGACTGGACAGAACAGCCGATCCGCAGCGGCTCTCAGCACTCCCTGCTGCTGCGAGAACAGAGCACGCTTCTCCAAACACGGCGAGCCAGAGCGAGGTGAGGAGGGGCAGCAACAGCAACAGTCAGCAGCCATGCCACTGGGGTACACTCTCGCCAAAGTGGAGAGGACATGCATGTCCCGGGCAGGTGTCCCGCGGCAGGGACAGGAGACTCTTTAAACAGCTCTAAGTATGGAATGGCAAAGGGGGGGGACGGGCTGGCAGCTCAGCTTTAATAGTGCCGCTGGTAGGAACCCACAGGCTGCTGGGCTGAGGACCCTGCTCGCCCCTGGGCCACCGTCTGGCTCACGAGGTGGGAGAGCGCAGGGCCGCTCTGGATAAGGGTGTCCAAGGCCTTCTGCACGCTCGGGTTGTCAAAGTTGATTCCAGAAGACACTGGCCTCGGAGCAGGCACGTTGCCAGGTGCAGGGAGACGATTCTGGTGCTGACCAAAGAGCGACTGAGCTGGTGGAGGAGCTCCAGGTCTTGGACCTGCATTTCTGGAAGGGCCTTGGAGAGCAGGAAGCTGTGTGCTGGGGGTCTGCAATCTCGGCTGCGCCTGGTTGACGTTTCCAGCACCCATCTGTGCTGGCCGGGCCTGAGCGCTGGCCACGTTGGCAAAGTTCTGGTTGGGAGTGCTGCCCGAAGCGCCCGCAGGGGCTGCAGAACTGCTGTTTGCTACAGCGCCCGCTGCCGCTGCCGCCCCGCTGTTGAAGAGACTGAGGATTTTTGCTTGAAGCTCCTGCTGAGGATTGGAAGAGGATGCTGGAACAGACGGAGCAGAGACCAGAGGCTGTGAACCCTGATGAGCCTGAGAGCTTGGAAGGCTGGGCTGGCTACCCAGAGACGATCCCGAAGGTGCCCCCGAGGACTGTCTTGACATGGGCGCTGGGAAAGAAAGGAAAGAGGGTTAAAGCTCCGCAAGTGTCCTGGAAGGGGCACCTAAAAAAACCTAGTGAAACAGCTACCAGAGACGCAACCACCAGCAAACACCCACCCTGCGAACAGGAGGGCTGCACAGCTCCGGGAACACGAACCCCTCCGCAGAGCGGCTGCCTGCTGTGCAGCTGCCAAAGCAGTGACGGCAGTCCCGTGGTTTCCCCGAGAGAATCCAATATAAAAGTTCTTTCACATGAAAGATCTGAATCATCTCCGGACTCCCGAGGACACGTGCATCTCAACAAAATGCGGTGCCACGCGAGGAACTCATGACACCAGGACTCCTCTGCAGTCCCAGGGCTGGTTTCGGGTCCCAGCCCAGAGGTCCCACAAACCGCACGACGAACAGCCGAGAAACTCACCCTGCAAGGAATCGGAGCTGCCCCTCAGCAGCCGCTCCTTCTGGTCTCTCAAGTAATTAATCACTTTATCAATCTCCTCCGCAGTCAGGTAGCGATTGTCTGCCAGCAGGTTGAAGAGAGTCTGGATCCCCGGAGGGTGACCCCCCCTGACGCCCTCCTCCATGGGTGGCGGGCGCTCCCGCAGAACAGCCTCATCTGCCATCTTGGCCGCCTGCCGCGCGATCTCGTCCCGCTCCTTCTCCCGCAACTCTGTTTTGTAGCGCTCGTAATTCCTCGCCATCAGCACCATGGCATCAGCCTGGGGCATGTTGCGGTGCTCTGCACGAGGGAAGGAAAGGCTCTGAGCAGACCCAGGCGAGGGCAGGCGGTGGTGCCGTGCCTCCCGCACACCAGCGTGCCCCACGCAGCGGGCAGGCACCAGGCACCGCTCCGGGGCTGCAAGCAGAGGCCTGGGAAGCCTGTTAGGTGCACAGTAACCCTTCAGTTTCCTAAGCCACAAGAAGGCTCAGGGCCACCCACCCAGCAAGGCCATCCTCTTCCTCCACAGCTGAGAGCTGGGAGAAGTACGGGATCAGCCCAAGAAACCTCTTTCCCCCTCTCACCCCATCAAAAGGGCAATCAGCTCCCCCCACCTCTCACAAACTCTCTGTGCTCCAGGAGGAGACAGTTCCAGCCACGCTAAAGCCTTGGACAGATCCAAAGCTTGCCCTCCGAAGGCTGCTAAAGCTTCCCAGAGCAGGACAGCAACAGGAATACCTTTTGGTTCTGCACTGCCAATGCCTTAGCACAGTGCGTGCACACGCAGGGGACGGGGAGGAGAGCAGCGCCAGCTGATGCCGCTTTGCTGCCTGTGTTCATTGCCTGGGGCAACAAGCAGCAACCCAGTTCCTCTCTAATACAATGAATTACAGTCAGCTCCAGCTTTTTCTTTTTACATCCAGTCACTTCATAGTTCTATCTTTTTATAACTCTTCCCAGTTTCACAATCAGATCTTCACCTTGACCAAATACGCTATCCTCATTCTGCGTTCCTTAAATCACATTGGTTTTAAAATCTGTCCGGTAATTGATGACATTCCAAACACACTCTCTTTGAGGACAAGAAGGGATAAACAGAGGCTGGACAGGTATCGCTCAGAAATCTACTAAGGCGATGCCGTCATTTCTAGAGCTGGGGGTCACAGCTCGCCCTGAGCTGCAAAGGCTGGTGATGTGGGGTGCTGAGAACACAGCTGAGATTCCTTCTTGGCAGAAATCTGACAGTCCTTTCAACAAGGGACAAATAAAGTATCATGGAAACTGGTAAACAGTGGTACTCACACTTAGGACATGGTGTGCAGTCATTAATGACTACTTATGTCCCAGCACGGCTGAGCTTTGCCCCGTGTGGTTCTGCGCGAAGGGAGTGCTCTAAAGCAGCACCTTGAGCACCCACCCAGCCCACGGAGCCCCCGTACCTTGTGGGGTGCCAAACATGATGTTGACGGTGCAAGAGCGGTGAACTTGGTGCTGCTGGGTGATGACAATGGCGAAAGGAGACCCTCCTCTGCTCACATCGTCCAGGGCTTGTGTCAGGGACATCTCTGTGTTGAGGATGATCAGGTCCACGACCATGCCCAGGTCCCGCACCTTCCGCCCCACTGACTCCGCGTACTCCCTACCAGAAAGCAAAGCCAGCATTGTCTTTAGACCCCAAGCCAGATCTACGATTTATTTACATCTTTGCAGTTCTTCACTATATTCGTTTGTAAAGACATAGACATCAGCCTGGAGCCACTGTGACAGCCCCCCTCCCACTGTACCAGGCACAGCACACCCTCTGCTCGCAGCACAGCGCCTGCTCTCCACACCAGGGACTTACAAACATCTTTGACACAAGTCCCTTTGACTCCTAAAATTGTTTTAAGTCCTGACATTCCAGGGGAAAGCACGCCGTTCCACAGGGACACCCTGCAGCTTCGTGCCCAGATAAACCATCTCGCACTTCGCAAAACAAAAGGACACACTGCGGGAGGGGACACCTCAGCAAGCGCCCGGGCTGCCACGAGATCACCCTGCTCACTGCTTACACCGGCCCTTGATATCGATCACAACTGCTTCCAGCCGTGATTTTACACCTCTGGCACGGTGGATCAGCGGTATTGACTGGCACCTGGCCTCCAACCAGCCTCACAGGAGCTCTGAAACCCCCCGGCTGCTGGCTGGCACACGTTAACCAGTTCCATACTGGTCAATGCACGAACGACACGTACAGGCCACTAGAACTGTTGTGACAGTAGGCTGATATGAAGAGCAGGTAGAAAACTACCAGGAGTAGGTTCAGGGGTAGGTATAGTGATAGGTGACAAGAAAGAAACAAAAGTAAAGCACAAGATACAACATTTCTCCCTCTCATCAACACATATTCCCAGAACAGCAACAGGAGCTGTCACTTTTTTAGGGCTCTACACCTGTAAGACAAACTGCCTCAAGGCAGGACTAAGTTTAATTCCATTTTCTTCTACCATGCAATTATAAAATTGGTCATAACTATTTTCTTACTTTGTCTGTTTATTCACCACTATCACAGAACAATCCACAGGTCTCTCTGCATCAAAACGCCTCTTGATTTCCTCGTAGTACTGACGGTACAGCTCCTCCCGGCGCCGCTCCTCACGCTTCAGACGGTCTGAAAGCAAGCCATGGGGAGAGGACAAATAACACCCTTTGGACCTGCTCAGAGCAGCGACATGCGCACGACCAGCCTGTCTGCATCTGTGAACCATCCAGAGTCACAGGACGCAACAGGCTCGGCACTGCAGCCATCTCCCGCAGCCTCTTGGAGGGAGAACGTGAATCTGCCCATCCCAACGCGACAGGTACTCACCATCGGAATTCAGCGGTGGTCGATCAAAATGGTCTTTGTAGCGGTCGTAGTAAGAGTCATCCTTCCGCCGATAGTAGTCGTCAAGGTGAAGGTAACGGTCGTAAGCTTCATCTCGTCTGCAACATTTACAGAAGCAAGGGTTTCACACTCAGCACGCTGTCGGGCACTAACTCTGGCCAACGCATCACGTGCAGGTGTGTGTGCAAACTTCCTCCAGTTCAGTTTCCCAAGTACCCGCCTGCTCCCCATAAGACTCAAAGCAGGCACCCAACCGTCTCCAGCCAGAGCAAATTCCTCATCTTAAACATCTGACACCACCCAAACCAGGGCAGACACTGAGGCAGGATCGCCTGAAAAACGTGTCGGCAAATACGATCCCGCGGAAATTACCTGTACAAAGGGTCCCGAGGGTCTCTCATATCCCGTAGATCCCTCAAATCGCGTGGATTCCTCATATCGCGTGGATCCCTGTATCGATCATACAGCGGCTCCCGTGGGTCGCGAAGATCTCTGACATCACGAGGGTCCCGCAGGTCTCTCGGGTCCCTGATATCCCGTGGGTCCCTCGGGTCTCTGGTGTCACGCATGTCTCTAGCCCGAATGTCTCTGGAATCTCGCCCGTTTCTCCCGTCCCTGCCATCTCTGGGGTCCCTCCGTGGGCTCCCCCGAAGAGGGGAGCGGTCGCGCCTGGGGTCTCGACCATCACCGTAGGGGTACGGCTCTCTAAGGAAAACACCAGGGAAACCCCGTTAGACTGCGAACGGCACGAGGACCGTCACCCCTAGATCTCTTACCTGAGGTGCCAAAGTAACCCTTCTCTAAGCAGCCGAATCCTCCCTCCTACCCCACAACAGCAAGAATTGCCCCAAAAAACTGGAGAAGCTTCTTAATTCTGATTTTTATGACAGCCAAACAAGACCCAGGAAGGTCCTGAGCAGCTGTGGAAGAACTGAGCAGGCACCTCAGAAACCACCCTTCCAAGGCCTCCAGCCTCCAACGTCAGCCACAGATCATCTACCAAACATGGGCTTGCAAATTCTTTGAGAGAATTCAAGGTGCTGGAGCCTACAAGCCATAAACGTGCAATAGCCAGGAGCATTCAAGGGATCCATCAGTCACCACTCACTGACAGCAAAATACTTGAAATAATTTGTCATTGGCATATGATTAAGAAAGGAGCTCGTGATGCTGCAGGTTCCACGGTGCGGCTGGGTTTGTGCTGCTAGCAGAAAGCAGTGACAGCTGCCGCCGTGCCCTGGGTTTGAAGGGACAGTTTTCGCAGAAAGCCAGTCTCAGGTTTACAGCGCCTCGCATCAAGAGGGTGCTGCCCCAGCCAGCGCGGCATCCTCAGCAGCAACGACCCGTCTCATTCAGGCCTTGTACGGTGCCGTCTTCACAGGCAAGGAAGAAAAACATTCCAGTCTTCGTCTTTTCTCAAAACACCAGTTTTTTTCCAGGTCGTATTTTGTTTTCCAGAAAAAAAAACCAAAAAACATAACTTCACTGTAGTCTAAGCCAAACACACAGAAATTTTGTAGAGAAACTATGGAGCTTCGTATGTTTGGAACGTTCTTTCCCCAAGATACCGACACCCACTGTAAAGAACCACAGCTTTTTGAATCTCTTTATTTCCAAAACTTGACAGACTTTTAGAATCCTCTACCACAAGTCTGCTTCCACGACAGTCACCGGAGAGAAGCGCGGGAGCAGGGATTTGGACGTGCCCCGGGTGGGGTCAGGCAGAGTGGAGAGCGGAGGCAGCCGTGCGGGGTCTGCGCAGGGATGCTGGCGGTCGGACCCCCGCTGGCATTCTCTGGTTTGGTGTCAGATACACGCCCGATCTTGGGACAAACTGCAGCGTTGCCACCAAGAGCACACAGTCTCCTCCTGTAAAGAAATGCTGGGTTTGCACAGCATGAACTCCCTCAGCCTCTTGGACACACACATCCGCTTCTCGTCTGTGATCGGTGTCTAAACCTCCTCCCCTGAGACAGACATCCTCACCCCCTTCCCCCCAGCCTACGATGAACGATGGCAGAAGCTCCGGGGAAACTCCTGCTTTGCTCTAATGGATATTGTGTGAGTGATCTTTCTGTAGCTGTCAGACGACAGAGCAAAACAGCCAGATGCAGGGTGATTGTTTGGCACACGACATTTATTCCAGCAGGAGTGGGGGGACCAGAACAGGCTGGATTCATTATCATCCAGAAGGAACACCGCACAACTGCAACAGAGGCACAGGCATGGCGTGGGTCCGCTCTGCTCTCGCGCCCGCAGCGCTGCCCTGCTGCTTGCAGAGAGGCGGCAGCGCCAAGGCTCAGCAGCCTCCACGCCCTGGGCACCGCGGCCGGCTCCTGCCGGGGCAGCACTGCTGCCTGCATCACTCGGGACTCGGCCCTGCGGCGTGGGACACCGCTCCGCGGCATCGGCGGCTGTCGTTCACACGCCTGCAGCGTGGTCCAGAGCTCAGTGTCCGCTCCGCTGTCAGCGCACCCGCAACCGTGTCGCGGGCATCGAGTCCTGGGGCTCACCGCCGCCCGTGCCCACGGTGCCGCCTGGGGCCTGGTGCTGGCGGCACGGGGCGGCCAGTGTCTGCAGTGCCAGCGGGAATCCAGCGCCTGTCACAGCGGCAACAAAGCCCTCGGCAGCCATGGCCACAGTCCAGTGCACAGCCCAGTGCCCACGGCAGTGCTGCCCATGGCTCACACCCCTCAGGGCTCCTCAGGGCACACATCCTGCACACGCAGGGTGACACAGGTCCCCATGCCCGTGGCATCGGTGCTTGCCTCTCACCCCGGCAGTGCTGCCCGGTGCCTCCAGCATTAGGCGCCTGTGGTGCCACTGAGGCCACAGACGTGCTGCCCATGCCTGCTGCCCACCTCCTCGCAGGGGTCTGGGGTCCTTGTGCCAGCGCTGAGCTCGCCTGATGCTGCCCAGGCCCACGGCTGTAACAGGAACCCCCGGCTGTGCGCCCAAAGCGTGTCCTGGGCGGCGGCCGCACACCAGCCTCTACAAGCGCGTTTCACCCTGTGCGGGGTAAGTGCAGGACAGACAAAAGACCCAGACGATGCCAAGGGCTGCGGCTACTCATTCTCTGGTTTTTGGTGGTAGGCACCTTGCCAGTTGCACTTTTTCCCCATTTTTGGTAATTTAAGAGGTCAGGTTAGTGGAGTACACCAGACATGCAAGAGCTTGGTTACCCTCAAATCCAACAAGCAACACTCCTTTGTGTTGGAAGCTTTACAGTGCAGCACAGACGATGCTCATCTCAGACCAAACTGTAACCACAGCACGTGTTCCTGTGGTCCCTACTGATGCCACGGAAAGGAAACTGATGTTGTCTTCCTGTGACAGACAGTCTCCTCCACTCGCCTGTCACCTCACACGCAGAGGACATGCAGGCGCTGCGCCTGCTGCGGGGTGGGAAACCCGGAGGAGCTGGCAGGCACCTGGCACTGTAGCTGCGTAGAAGGGGACTGGCTCCAGGCACTGACGACGCCGGCACACACACAGATGTGACAGGGCGATGGGTTGCTCTGCCCTGTGCTCTGCTCCCGCGCTCCTTCCCAGTCTCATTTCAGCGCTGGAAGCTTTCGACATCAGAAGGGGCAAGATCCACAAGTCTTCCGCAGAGTGGCCCTGGGAACGCCCCAGCCCCTCGGCGTTCTCCAGACAGGTCTCTGCTTTGCCGATCGTTGAGGATTCTTCCTCACCAGTCTTTTGCAACCTGTGCTGCAAAACCCAACGCTCAGCCGCAGCGACAGCGGCAGACACGAGGCTTCCCTCGTGCCTCCTGAGGTGTCAGCGCCAGAAGGGCTGTCCGAGGGGGAGTGGCCACGTCCCGACCGTCTCCCTTGAGCATCTCCGTTTGGCTGGGGAGGTGGTGGTAGGGAAGAGACACAGACATTTAAGCACAGGCCACCGGGCTCGCGCCCCGAGAGCCTGACCTCCCTAGTACAACTCACTGCTTCCAGGTACTTTACCTTCGTGCCGGACTGGACCTTGATGAAGCCTTATTCATATTTCTTCTTTCCACTGCTTTTTTAATATCTGTAAAGAATAATCAACCCATCTGTTCAATGCTATGGAATAAAAAACAAATCATCAGCACAATTCAAATGAAAGCAACTTAAGCTCAACAACATCCAGATGATGCAAGAAAATCCATTCAGCAGAGAGACATTGCCACTTTGACAATTTTTTATTAAATTTAAATAGTACAACGTAATTAAATTTTCATGGATTTCTCTGACTTCAAAATAAGGTGGACAGCTTGGGGGAAGTTTTAACCCTGTATGCTCAGGCCCAGACTCTCCATTCCATAAGAGAACCTCTTTCTTCTGCAGTCCATGAGCAAGCACAAAGCTACTCATGGACTCTAGGAGAAAAAGCAGAGTCTGGAAACCTCCGAGAAAGGAAGCTGATGGCCAGTCCCAACCAATGGTGCATGCCGCCGCCCTTGTTGAAAAGAACCCAAGGGCTCTCAAGCGGCACGTGCAGCCGCGTGCCAGGGACAGCTGCAGCGCAAAGGCGTACAGCCTCCTTCCCCGGGAAACTGGCCCCGTGCGCCCGGAGTACCAGCTCCTTACGAGGCCAGCGCGGTGCACGCACAACACCACTGCTAACGTGGTCATCAGATCAGAAATTTGGAAATTGGTTGGCTTCTGAGCATCTCCATGAAAACCACCATGAAGTGAAAGAAGTAAGAGCTGAAGAAACAGAGTCTGGTCCCCAACCAGGAAAAGTGAAGTTGCCCAGAAGCAGTGGGGGCCTGTATTGTTCTACCGTGAGGAAATAAAACCTTCCGCAACGGCCGATCGGAGATGAAATAATGTCGGGCGGGGGGGTGGGACAAGAACAAACAGAAATTACTTCAGCTGTTTTACCCTGAGAGCCTGTTAAGGAAAAGAAGAAAACAAACGTAGGTCCTATCTGCTCCCTGAGAATTTATCAACAATTAAAATTTCTTATTAGTTCTTTACTTTAACTACCTTCAGAGCTCCTGCAAGTCAATAAACATGCCACCATGTCTTTGGGCAGACTCCCTCTTAACGTCTCCTGTAACTTCCCAAACTACCCTTCATTACTTTCAAGATTAAAATTGGAATTAAGGGATTAGTTCTAATATTTGCTCTTGTCAATCGAGCAGCAGCGTGTCCTCTCTCTAAGGGGCAGAGGCAAGTGGCACCTGCACAGTAACCCCACCCACGGTACAGAGCAGCCTCTGCCCTGGCCACTGTCACAAGCCACGTTCCATCGGCATTAGTCCCCACACGGCTTCACCCATCAAAGATCTGGAAACACAGCTACACGTTTGTGGAAGTCTTAGCCAAAGGCAACACTGACGCGAAACACTCCCCAAGCCTCCACCTGACTGTGTTATCAGCAGTTACAGTGAATACTCGGACTGGGCAACTGGAGGAACTGTCACCCTTCCCCCCCCAAAGCCTACTGCTTGCTCTAAACAAGATGCTATCTGCTGTCTTTGGTTTAAATTATTTTTATTTTCTGTTTTAAGATGCTATTGCAGAAACCTATTACGGTTGTGGGGTGTGGTTTTTTTTGTTTGTTTTGGTTGTTTTTTTTTTTTTTCACTCAATACCATGCATTTCTTTCAAATGAAAAAAAATTATTTAAATCTGAACGAAAATACACTACTAGAAGAAAAAACACCTTTGACAGGGATCCTTCCCTTGTGCAAAATGAACAGATTTAATAACCTTTTATTTAACGGCAACAGGATTTACAAGAGAAGTATTTGAACATTGACAAAACTTTGAGGAAAAAAAAGTCTTCTGTCCTGTAGGATTTTGAGATGCCAGGGCCACTGCAGCCACACAGCGGAACCGGCTGAATAAACACAGGTGACAGCAGCTGCTCGACTCGAGTGCGGCAGTGGCACCGAGCTAGAGCTTATCTTTCAGCCAAAGACGAAGAGCACAGAAACCACCAAACTCCAGGAAGTTATCCCAGAAGTAAATTACTGTGCTGTTAGAGAAAACTGTTCATTGCCACGGAAGGGCTCATCATCCCTATGCCTCCTAGCCGAGGACTCCCTGATCTGCCCGTGACACACCGTCACATCACTGCTGTACCGTCAGCCTTTCGCTAGGGCTCGTTCTTCAGATTTTTCTGAGCCTTCTCCAATTTAGCGTTATCCTTTGTGAACCGGGCGCACCAGACCTGAACACAGCGTTCCAGCAGCAGTGACCCACCGGCACCAAGCCCTCCCTCCGGACAGATCCGGGTCTGCACACAGAGCCGCTCAGCTCCTCTCTGCCGTCACTGAAAGCTCAGGGCTGCCTGCATCCAGCCTGGGGAGGAGTCGGGTCATTTCACCATCAGCGACTCAATCGTCACGATGTCATTCTCTTTTAAAAACACACTTGTGTGTTTTCTTTAAGAGTCACTTTTAAAAGCACCGTATGGCCAGGAATAGTTTTTTTCAGAACACCACTCAAAGCACTGACAGTCATTTGAAATCCATCTAACCCTACGTTGGTTTTAATTGCTCAAGTTTCTAAATCAAATCAAACATCTTACAGAAGTCTCACATCAGCTCTGCTGCTTTCAGCCATAGAGCTCGCAGCATCGTAAGTTGGTTAGACAGGATTTATTTCGATTTGCATTAATTAATAACTTCTCACCCAGAGTCAGGTGAAAGAATCCCGTCGTTACCAGGGGCTGATGCCAGGCTCGTCCCATTTACGCTGCCCGTTGGCACATCCACAGCGCTCTGCCAGGGCCCTGGAAACTCCCTGGCTTCCCAAGGCTTGTGGAAAACCAACACCGACAGCCCAGGCAGGTCTCCACTTCACTGAGCCTCACAGATGGTCGTTACATTTAATTTTTTGGAAGGGCTGAGTTTTGGTAGCTGCTGTTTTACCTTTTTTGTCTGCTACTGAAATGGAAATTCATTAAAAACCCTTCTGCCTCTTCAAAAACAGAGAGCAGAAACATTAACTGAAGACTAGGTGGTCCTTTCCAGTTAGAAATTTTATCACTTCCAGTGACACCTCAGCTTCTAAAAGAGCCGCAGTTGTTCCTGTTTAAACTTCTAGACTTTGACAACACTGACCATAATTTCTTCTTGTATCCTCCCACCCTTGTCTGTTTGCCTCCACTCCCGTCTTCAGGCTCGTATTTGCTACCCTGTGCCCACCCTCCCGCAGGCTATCACCTACTGCTCCTTCCATTCCTTTCCAAGTCAAACTATTTTTCTTCAAATTTCAATAGGCTTACTTCAAAAGTACTTGTTTTTGCTTGCATTTAACAGATTGCTCTTAGATTTCTAACCATTCATTTCTGTTTAAGCTTGCTCCCAGCACATTTAGCAGAATTACTTTAATCTTTATGTAAACGGCCTTTTTAAAGCACCCGGTATTTACAGACCGATTTCACACGTGCCAGAACACCCAAGTTAGGACGGCTTATCTAGCCAGCCGCCAAGTGCTGTGACCAGTGCCTCTGAACCTGTCAGGATGAAGCCCAATATTGGTTTATAAACGTTTCCAAAGCCACGTGCGCGAGGCTCCAATGACCGCTCTCCGGGGCTCGCACGTGGAACGGTTTCTCGCACAGGGCAACAGAGCTTCTGAAATCCCAACACATAACAACGGTTCAGAGTACGGCCCGGGCAGCAGCAGAACACACTGCGGACGAACCACACAGCACTCGCGGCAAACGACCCGGAAGGCAAACACCCAGAAACAGCGATTTCGGTCTAGCACCAGGCGACTTTCACACAGCAACCCTTCCGGAGAGCTTTGGAACAGCAGCACTCTGCCGGAACGCATGCTGGGGGCAGCGGGAGAGCACGGAGCAGTTTCCTTACCTAATCTATACCCTTTATAAAGGCGACCCTTCTCACCGTCCAGAGCGGCCTGGACATCTTCGAGACGGTCATACTGCACGAACCCATAGCCATGGTACATGCTGAGGGCTGGAAAATCAACAGCAGGGCAAGACCGGTTACAACCACGCGACAGACTAACCCGCGCCCAGGCCATCGCGTCACCCCACCAGGCCAGCGAGCAAAGGGCTCTCCCCAGAAACAACCACGCGAGGTTCCTGGGAAAACCACATCTACCAGGATCAACATGCAGAGCTTAAAGACTCTAAAATAGATTGCATAGATCAGCTTCCTTCTGACAAGGCAGTGACCAAAATACAGCCCAGAAGTGACCATGACTCGATTAAGAGGCTATGAGGTCACTGGAAGGAGCAGTGTAACGTCACCCTGCAACCCCAAAGCTGAAACGCAGCTTTACAAGGCATTACGTTCAGCTGTGCTGGAGTAATCGCTTTTTCAGGGAAGATGCAGACAGAGGAGATTGTCATTAAAAGGCCACTTTTTAGGTACAACATTAGTCACTCCTCTAGTCATCATCAAATAGCATTTGACAAGCAGGAAGGCTGTCTGCCACTGAATTCCCAGCCACAAAAAGGCATAAGATAATATACTAACCCCTGATTGTGCCATATTTTGAAAATATCTCTTCCATTTCTTCACGAGTCATGTGGTCTGTGGGCAAATTGCCGATAAAAAGTCTTCTCTCTAAATCCTGAGGATTGGTGCTGTTAGTGAAGTCGCTCTGGTTGATGCTATTGCTCTTGCGTCCTCGAGTCATTTTGCTTTCGTTCCAAATCCAACTCTTCGCAAAAAAGAAAAACGGCCAGGCATATAATTTCAGTCCACGACATTAAAATTAAACTGGAACAAGATTAAACTTAACAGCTTTGCAGACTAGCAGCCAACTGGGTCTGCGTGACGCACGCTTCACTCCAGAGAAATCTTAACACGGGGCTGCAGAGGGCTGGCAAAACGCACACGGCAGCGCTCCGGCTGAGCCCTCCTGTCACACTGAAAGGTGGTCAGCCTAACAGCTTTGCAGACAAATTTTAATAGTTTAACTCCAAACTAAGATACAAATAAAATTAATTTTCCACTAAAACGTCTTAACTTTAAGCTTTTCAGTACTCCCATTGTCGTCATATCCATTTCTTCAGTCCACTGGTAGAAGTGTTGACATTTATGCAAAATTTTAATAAGTGGAAAGGAAACACTCATCGCAACATTGCATAACAGCACCCAAATATTTCAATATCATCTTTGCGAGACATCAGGCTGCACTGCTTGAATGCTCCGAAGTGACCGCGCTCGGATCACTGTCCTACACGCGAGATCCTTGCTGCCCAACACCAGAAAACGCAGCTTCACACTCCTCCTGACCAGCACATCCAGACATCAGCTCCCACAGAAGGCGGGTCCACAGCTGGGAATTTAACCACCCCCATGAGTGCCGCACCGCTTCCTCATCTCCCCCAGCTCGGCACAAGGACCTGTCGGTAACCCACGCTGCTGCAGGGAACGCTGGAGCAGCCGCCAACCATCACTGCACAACCTCACCCCAGGAATTACAGAAAAATCCCACCAAATAAACCCCACAGAGGAAACTCCACCAGGCTAACACAAACCCCACCCACCCAGCCCAGGAGTCACACTTTCTGGTTTAAAAGTCACCATTCCACAAAGCTTAAAAACTGAAAAAAAATGAAACTTACAAGATGAACTTGAAAGTTTGAGAACTATTTAATAAAGCTGTCCTAACTCCTAAACAGGAATACAGAAGGGGATTTCTGTTTATGATGTACCAGAAACTGGGAAAAAGAAAGCTGAAAAACTGAAGTAAATCAACAGAAACTTCTGGTATTAATGACGAGGTGCCTACTGCCAACACGCTCCCTAACAGTAACCTCTAAATAAATGAGTCAGCACAAAAAGCAGTAAGAAATTCCTTTTTTTTTTTTTTTTTCCGAGGGTGGGGAGAGCAGGGGGTGGCAGGGCCAGAGGGTGCAGGAGCTTTCCGTACGAAGGAAAACAGGGAGCTGCTTTTCCACTTGCAGGTCACTTCCACAGCAAGGCAATAAACCCCAAGCACTCAGCTGGGTGGAATCACCCGAGAATTTTCATACCAGAGCATTCACTGCCTCTCACCCACTTAGTAGATTCAGTAACCACAGGACCAGGGTAAATGACTGCTGTCCCAGCTCTAGGCGAGCTACCCCAGCTGAGGGGCTGACTCCAGTCTGAGTCTTTCTTCTACAAACGCAGCCGGCGAGGCCGACGACGCACCCGGGCAGCTCGAAGGTGCCAATCTCCCCGCGCAGAAACCCACCGCCCGGCTCAGCAGGTCCCTACGACAGGACAGCCCGCGTCCACTCGTGGGACAATAAATCCTCTGGAAGTTAATGAAAGCCACGTTTCCCTAAAAATCTCATATTTCAGACGAAAGTTATTTATTGATAGCGCTACAGCTTCAGGAGGCGGCTGAAGCGAGAGACTGGAGCTCACCTGACACCGGGGAGCGTGACACGGAAGCCTGCAGGAAGCTCCCGGGCCGGGCAGAGCCGCCAGAGCCACCCGCCGCCGCAGGGAACGGTGCCGAGGGGCCGAGAGCTGCCCGCCCAGCCCCGGGGCCGCTCCCGGGCAGCGCCAGCGCCCGCGCTGCCCTTTGTGCCGGGACCGCCGGCAGGCGCGGAGCTGCCCACGCGGAACCCGGTACCGCCGAGCAGCGGCCCCGTCCCTCC
>VZTO01006322.1:45387-62840 GCA_013400615.1 Syrrhaptes paradoxus
CCGGCCGCGGTTCTTTCCGGGAAAGGGGAACGGTCCCGTCCGGCCGCTTTGACCCGTCCCCGCGGGGGGCTACGGCCGGGGCCGTTCCCCGGTTGGCGGCGGGGGGACCCCCGGCATCGCCGCCGCCCCGCACAGCTCGGGCCGGGCCCGACCCCCCGGGACCCCCCCCGTCGGCGGCGGGAGCGCGGGCGCGGAACCGGGAGGAGGAGGAGGAGGAGCGGGGGGCGGGCGGGGCTCTGCCCGGGGCTCTCCGCCCCCCCCTCCCTTTCGCTTTCTGCCGAGCGAGCGGGGACCGGCGGGGTCCGCAGCCCAGCCCGGGCCCGGGGACAGCGACGGGCAGCGCCGAGCCCCGGGCACAGTCCGGACCCTCCGCCGGGGACCCCCAGCCCGGGCGCAGGGACGGGCCCGCGCCCCTTTCACTTCCCCTTCTGCCCGGTTCCCGGCAGCCGGGTCCCCGACGGTGGGGCTGCGTCCCTGGGTCGGACCTCGCGGTGCTCCACAGCCCCGTCGCTGCCCGTCGGGCCGGGGCTGCCCGAGGGGTCCGCAGCGCCCGGCCATGCTGGGCCATAGCCCCCCGGTGCCTGGCCCTCCCTCGCTGCGGCCCCCACCTTGCCGTCACCCTGCTCCAGGGCTCTGCCGGAGCCCCCATCCCCGGGCACAGGGGGGTCAGTGGGAGCTGCTGGGGGTGGGCGGTGTGGGGCTCGCTCCGTGCGAGGGTACGGTGCTGTGGGTGCCACCAGACCGACCCAGGGTCCCTGCGTCCCCTCCACCCTGCCCTGGGCGCGCAGCCTCCTGCCAGGAGGAGCGAGGAAGCGCCCTGTCTGACTGCGTGGATGATGGACCTGCCGGGGCTTTCCTGTCCCTCGGGGACCGTGCATCAGCCTGGGGAAGGGGCTGGCGGTGCTCTGGGCATGGGAGGGTCCGTTAACGCTGCTCCCCCGCCCAGGACCGCAGCTCGGGGCAGGGGCACGGGGCAATGCGTGATCACCGGCTGGTGGGAACTCTGGGGAAGCGTGGGGCCACCCTGCCGGAATCGCTGCCACCCCACTTCAAAGCGCGCTGATGGCATCAGGCGGCACAGGTGGCTGTGCTGCGGTCTGTGGTTAGCGCAGGCATGGGAAGAGCGGCGCGAGGGAGCCCGCAGCCCGGGCCGTGCGCGAGCGCGCAGGTTAGCACACGCGTGTGCGCAGACGCGGGGCAGTGCCGGCGCGCTGGGGAGCGGCACAAACTCACAGCTCTTGTTTCTTCCAGTGCTGGCAGCCTGGTGACACCGTGAGGTGCTTTGATAAGCAGTATGAGCACAAGGGCCGGTGCTGCAACCGCTGTCAGCCAGGTACGGAGACCCTTCCCCTTCCTCCGGCCCAGGACCCGCTGCCCGGCCACAGTGGAGCGTGCCCAGCTCGGTGTGACTCAGCCCCCCCACCCCATCGCCGGCAGCACTGACAGCGTCACATCCCTGTGTCACCTCAGTGCCAGAGCAACTGGGGACCTCACGAGTGCCCTGGGACCCCCCCTGCACCTCCCAGGATCTGCCGCGGCTCCTTGGCACTGTCTGTGCTCCTGCAGCCGCAGGACCCCGTGGCACCGGCAGCTTGCGGGCAGAGCGCCGAGCCCACTGTCACTGCCAGATCCTTTCCCCGTCCTTGGAGTGCTGGAGACCATGAAGAGCCCCCCCTCCTGCCCCGGAACCCCTCCCCACCCAGCCCCGTGCCGTGTGTGCAGCCACCGGCCGTGTCCCTGGTACCGGGGTGTCATCAGGCACCGAGCAGCATGGCACCGTGGCCCTGGCATCTGCAGCTGCCAGCGCTCCCCTGTCCTGCTGGCAGAGCTGCTGCCTGGAGAGGGGGAAAGCCCCCTCGCCCCCTCCTCACCAGCCTCTGTTGCAGGGCAAAAGCTGGTCTCCGAATGCAACAGCACAGAAGACTCCGTCTGCGCGCGCTGCGAGAGCGGGCACTACCAGCAGAGCTGGACCAAGGAGCAGCACTGCACCCCCCATGACATCTGTGAAGACAGTGAGTGCTCCCCGTGTCCCCGGTGCCCCCCGGCTCCAGCCCGCAGGGGCTGGTGTCACCCAGGCTCCCCCGCCCCGTCTCTCACCTCGCCCGTGCTCCCTTCTCCCAGACGCCGGCCTCATCGTGAAGACGCCGGGGAACGCGACGCACAACACGGTGTGCCAGTGCCGCGCCGGCATGCACTGCTCCGACACCAGCTGCCAGACCTGCGTGGAGAACCCGCCCTGCCAGCGCGGCTTCGGCTTTGTGGCGGGTGGGTCCGGCTGGCTCCTGCCTCTCGGCGGCACCGATGCCCTGGCGGCGCTGACCCTCGGGGATGGGGGGACTGTGCCCGTCACTGTGCTGGGCCCCCCCAGCCCCTCGCCCCCCATACTGACCTTCCTGTCCCCTCTGCTCCCCCCCAGCCAAGGCCCTGGCCCGGATGGCGTCCCCCTGCGAGCCCTGCGCCGAAGGCACCTTCTCCAACGTCTCCTCTAGGACGGAGCCCTGCCATCCCTGGACAAGGTACCGTCCGATGCCGCCCACATCCTCCCCCGTCCCCACCAGCACGTCCTCTGCTGCCAGCCTTCTCAGGCCCTGGGGACCGGGCGGTCTCCGAGGGACACGGCGCCAGGCTGGCGTAGGGCAGGAGCGAGGGGAGCGGGGCAGCGAGGTCCAGGGCAGCGAGGTCCAGGGCAGCGCGGCGGAGCCCGAGGCAGACGTCCAGGCGCCTGTGACTGTCCCTCGGCGCGTGTGCAGAGTGCTGTCCCCTCCAGGGACGTCCAGGCTGTCGGCTGCGCTGGGAAACGAGGGGTGAGGGGCTCCAGGGGCTCTCCCTCCCGCATGCTGCCTGGCTGCAGCCACCGGCCGAGGCTCCCGCGCGCTCCGTGGGGACTCTGGCTGCGAGGATGCTGTGGGCTGGCCGGTCGTCGCTGTCTTTAGAAAGCTGCTGGAGGGTTAATTGCGCGCTCTGGTAGAAGCGTGAGCCTTGTTTCCAGGCTGAATTAGTCTTGCTTCAGCTGCCAGCCATTGGATTTCACTTTGCTTTTATCTGTGCCCAGAAATCACCTCCCCGCAGAGCCACTTGTAGCCTGTCACCGAGTGTCCCCGAGCTCTCTGCCGTAGCTGCAGTGCCCGAGCTCCAGGGTCTCCCTGACTGGGCAGCTCTCAAATATCCCTCCTGCACCTTGTCCCCAAACCTGTCCCCACCGTCAGCAGTTTCAGCAGATGAGGACCCTCGGGTGGGGCCCTGCTCCGGACCCCGTGTCCCTGTCCCCCAGCACAGGCCCCGACATTGGTGGGGGGGGGGGTCCCTGGCACTCATTCCTCCCCAGGGGCTTTCCGTTCGCTCGGGCTGCTGCTGTGGGTTCACGGTCCTGTTCTTCCGTGCAGCTGTGAGGACCAGGGGCTGGTGGTGAAGGCGAAGGGGACGAACACCTCGGATGTGGTCTGTGGTGAGTGCCCGCTGCAGAGCGGGGGTCTCGTGGTGCTCCGGCTCCCGCAGCACTGGGGGGAGCTGGCCCAGCCCGCGGGTGTTTTCGGGAGAGGGGGGTCTGGCCACGCTGCGGGTGTGATGCCTTGCTGCTCCCTCTATCCCCAGGAGGGGTCCCTGACAGGGGGGCAATGGGCATCTCGGTGGGTTCTCACTGACCCCGTCTCCCTCCGCAGAGTCGAGCCGGCGCTCCTCGCTGTCGGTGCTGATCCCCATCACGGCCGCTGTCGTCACCTGCCTCGTGGGCATCTGCATCTACTGCCTGGTGCACACAGGTGAGGGGGACACGGGAGGTGATGCCAGCCGCCAGCCTGGCAGCAGCAGCAGGCACAGCGTGAGCCGCAGGACCCACAGGGCCGCAGCACCAGCCCCAGCTCTGACCCCCGAGAGCTGGCGGCAGGGCCGGAGCACCCCCCTGACCGTGTCCTTCTCTGTCCCTCTTTCCCCCCAGACCCCCGTCGACGGGCGCAGAAGCAGGTGAGTGCCCGGAGCCCACCCTCCAGCAGCGGGCTGGGGTCCCCCTGGGCACGGCTGGGGACGTGCCAGCAGCAGAGGGGACGGGGGGGGGCTGTCCTCGGGGGCAGGACAGGGGCTGGGGGACACTGCTGGCCGGTGCTGGGGCAGGAGGGACACGCAGGGGCTGGGCTGTGCCCTGCGTGGCCGGGGCCCGTGGAGGGACGCGGCTGCAGCGCTGGGGACAGAGCGGCCGCCCTGACCCCTGTCCCCGTGCAGGCGGGGGCCGGGAAGCCCGGAGAGAGGCGGGAGGCGGAGGAGATGGACGAGGCGGTGCCGGTGCAGGAGACGCTGCTGCGGGGCCAGCCCGTGGCGCAGGAGGACGGGAAGGAGAGCCGCATGGCCGAGCAGGAGCGGCTCTGAGCGCCCCGGGCGGGGCGGGAACCCCCTGGCCCCTCCCCGGGGGGGAAATCCAGCGGCCGGCCTGGCTGGAAATGATGTGACGCTGCCGGGGGGGACACGGCACGACCCCCCGGGGGTACCCCAGCAGCGCCCGGCCCCCCCCCGGGGCCGCCACGTGGAGTGGAGCTGCGGGGTCTGCGCGGGGCTGCAGGAGCCGAGCCCGCCGCCGGCCGGGAGCAGGGGCGGAGCCCAGCGGGGACTGCGCCGGGAGACCCCCAGCAGAGCCCCCCCGCCGGACCCCGGGGCAGGGAGCGGGNGGCTGCGCGGGGCGGGGCGGGACCGCGCGTGGGGTGTCCGCGCGCGTGGGGGGCTCAGGGCCGCCCCCCCCTCCCGGGTCCCCCCGCACCCGGCGACACGTGCCCGGGGGGGACCCGCGCGGACACCCACCTGCGGGGAGCGGGAATTAATTAAAGTTTGAGATCCTCCCACCGTGCGTGAGCCGCGCGGCCCGCAGCCCACCCCCCCCCCCCCCACCACGGCAGTGATGTCCCCCGGCGCTGCGGGGGGGACACTGGGGACAGGAGCTCCCCGTCTGGTCGGGGGGCTGCAGCAGGCAGACCCTGCACCCCACCTGTCCCGGCCATCCCTGCATCCCTGGAAGGGGCCCGGGGTGCTGGGGGCAGCGGTGGGGCTGCCGTGGGGCTGGGGGCAATGCCGTGGGGCTGGGGGCAGCGGCGTGAGCCCAGCGCAGGCTCCGGGTACCGGCAGCACCGCAGCCGTGACCTGCCACCGCCCCGACGCGTGCAGCGTGGCGCAGGAAAGGCTGTAAATCCCCGAGCCTGGAGCAGCTGGAGCAGAGCGACGGTTCCTGTGAGGCAGCGGCACGTTATTTAGGGCTGCTCTTAAAACCTAATGTGAGGTGTAATATGGGAGATAAAAGCGTGTCAGCAGCTCTCCCCTGCAGGCCGGGTTCTCCCGGCAGCACCAAAGGGATGGTCCCTGGACCGGGCAGTGTCCCCTCGGCATCAGCCCCATCCCCTGGGGACAGGTGTGACCCCATTCCCACTGCTCCAGCCCAGCGGCGGGGGCTGCCATCGCCTGCGCCATAGAGCCCTTGGCCCCAAACATGAAGCTTTTGTCCCCAAAAGACAGTGTCCCCACAGCTGCCCCACGGCAGCGGGTGTCCCCCCAGCTCCCTGCCGTCCCCGCCGCTGACCCGTCCCTGCCGCACGCGGTGTGTTCAGACACGCCGTCTCATTAGCACGTCTGTCCCCCAAAGTGAGAAGGGAGAGCGCGTGAGACCTAATTGAATGTAACTAATTATTCACTCCGCAAACGCTCTGTTTAAATGGGATTGTGAGGGACAGAATTACTCATTCTGAAACGGGGAGAGAAAGACAGAGAGAAAACAAATAGAGGCGGATGCTGGAGCTGCAGCTCCCTCTCTCCCCAGAATACCAATTACCGGATGAAGTGATCGTATAAATCTTTACCGAGCGAACGAACTGTACTAGTCACTTACTTCTGTCCTCTTATTACAAGGGAGCAATGAAAAATCATCCCACGCTCCCGGCCAGGTAAGGGCTCCCAGTCACTGTCCGGATGCCATCCGCAGCCGGGGGCTGGTCCTGGTACTTCCCCTGGGCTCAAGTCCTGGGGAGACGAGGCTGGGCGCTGGGCAGGGACAAGGACACAGATGCTCAGAGGCCTCTCCGAGAGCACAGCGCTGCCTGATCCCTTCCCGTGCCGGAGGCAGCAGTTCCCGCTCCCGGCTTTTCTGCTCTGCAGGCGGGAGAAACGAGCTCGTTAGCAGCAACGTCCATGGCCCCCCACCACATCGCTCAGTCCCAGCTCCCTCACACCAAACACCTTCTGTCCCGGCAGGGGTGTGGGATGGGAGAGGGGCTCGTGGCTGTGGGGAGCGGGGAAAGCCCCCACACCCGTCCCAGCAGCAGGGAGCCCCCATACTTGGGGGTCCTGCTGCATGAGCTGGTGGGGACCCAGCTGGTCCCACGCTCCCACAGGCAACATGGGGACCCCCCGTGTGGCACCCAGCGCCCGGGGGCCAGTTCACCGGGATGAAGGCTGCCTGGTCTCCACGCCACGCTGCCGCAGGAACAGGGGTGCAGCCGCCCCGGGGTGCCCGAGGAGGGACTGTGCTGCTGCGGGGGTGTTAGGGGCCCTGCGGGTGCAGCTCCTGGGCTCAGCCGGGGCTGTGAGCTGTGTGCTGGGTCACTGCAGGTGAAACAGCGGCAACAGGGCAGGGAGCAGAGGGCAAACCCTGCAGCCTGCCCTCCTCGGCCAGGATGGGGAGTTGGTGGTTGCCAGCAGCGAGTTTCCACGCACAGGAGGTTGTGTGGGTGTGAGGGAGAGATAACATCGTCATCATCTTCATAACAAATGCAGCTGTGCAGCTCCCTTCTGTGCTTATTGGCTTTCTTCTGTTTATCTATAAATAATTGCAGGGACACAATAGACTTTTAAGACTGCCAAAGAGTTTGTCTCCCTCCAGCAACCGTGTTGCCACAGTGCTGCCACCTTATCTGCGCCTAGAAGGATGAGGGTGGGAAAAATATTTACTGCTGGGGATATTCGTCATCTGCAAATTACCGCTGCCTGCAGCCCGCAGCGGGGGTAGGACTGACGGCGCTGATCCGTACTGTGGGCATCTGAGCCCAGGGGCTCCCCATGCTCCCTCCCTGCTGGCGGGCAGAGCGGCTGCCCCGTGCCTGCAAACCCACACACACAGCCACAGCACGGGCTGCGGGGACAGCCACAGGGACCGGGGAAGGGGCCGGTGACACTGACCTGGGTGCCCAGTGAGGGGCTGGACCCAGAGGAGCACGGTGGCAGGATAACCAGGGCACCGTGCTCCAGGGTGGGAGCTCAGGGATTTGTGGTGCCGGCAGCACCTCCCCGAGCACACCCCTACACCCCGATGCTGCGCAGCTGGGGCAGTGTCCCCCCCAGCACAGTGTCCCAACCAGCACAGCAGCGCCAGGCACCCACCACCTCGAGAGCCCCAGGCCCTGCTGCTCTCCTGCAAAGGACAAACACGTCCCCAGCCCCACCAGCCCCGCTCTGCCCGCTGTCCCCAGCCCCACTTGCCACTGGGACTCCTCACACCCTGCAGCCCAGAGGCTTGTGCACAGCACTTACCGCTGCAGTATCCAGGAACCGATCTAATTGATGTGACACCAATTATTCGAGTATCACTAAATGCAGAACTAATGCATCCGTGTGTACAAACCTCCCAGACCCTGAGCATGAAATTGTAACTCTGACATGAAGGGAGCCAGAGCGGGAGCACCAGCTCTCAGCTGAGCCCCTGCCACGCGGCGCCGGCCAGCGCAGCCGGGACACCCCCTGGATGGCTGCGCAGAGAGGGGGCGTCACCCGGGTGCCCGCAGCAGGGTCCACATCCAGCCGGCTGCATGGAGAGCCGGGGCGGTGGGTCCCTGCAGACCGGCTGCAGCTGGGGGGTCCCGCACAGCCGACCCAACCCTGGCAGCATCGGCCACAGGGGTGCTGGCAGGGCCATCGTGGCCACGGTGGCAGCCAGCCTGGGGGCTGTGTGCTCTGCAGGGCAGCGCAAGGGCCGTTTCTGGGGTGCTCAGCACAGCCCGTGCAGCTGGCAGAGCTCTTGGCGTGGACAGGGGCTGGTGCTGGGAAAAGCCATTCACTGCACTGGAGACCTCACGGCGAGATTCAGCCGCGCCCCAGCACGCAGAGCTTGGCACAGGCAGCGGTTTGTATGTTGTGAATTGCTTTCTACAATCAATTAAAGAGGAGAGGTGGCTGGCGGCCTGGGGGGCACAGGGGTGGCTCCTCGCGGGGCTGGCCCCAGCTCCCCACCGCCCAGCCCTTGCCCTCCCCGCTGCTGGACCCCCGCTCCCCTCTGCACCCCACGCGTGGCTGCGGCCGCTGCCCGCCCGGGCTGGGACACTCCAGCTGCCACCGAAGCCGTGTCCCAGCACCGCTCCGCACACCCTCATCGTGCCACCAGCATCGCCGCAGCGGGGGTCTGCAGGGCACAGAGCGAGAGCCTGCCAGGCTTCCCGTGACACTGACCCGCGGCTGGACCCAGGCGTTGGCACTGTGCCGGCCTGGCAGCAGCTCGAGCTGGAGCCCTCTGCCCCCTCCAGCTCCGGCAGGGACCGGGGAGCCGGCAGCACGCCGTGGTCCCAGCACCGCTCCGGGGCAGCAGAGCAGAGGGGTCTCCTGTGAACAGGGGGACGCAGCGGGGCACGGCCGACATGGCAAAGCTCTGGCACCACCTCCCATCGCATTTGGGCAGCAGGCCCAGCGAGCGCGGTGCGAATGTTGGGCTGCTTGGATGGCCAAGGGCTTGCCCTGGTTCTGGTCTGCTCAGTGTTTTCATTAAGGACTTGGATGATGGAATAGAGAAAGCACTTATTAAATTTGCAGATGACATGAATCTGGGAGGGACTACAAGTATATTGGAGGACAGGATTAGAATTCAAAATGATCCTGACAAATTGGAGAAATGGACTGGAAAAAATAGGATGAAATTCAACAGGGAGCAGTGCAAGGCAGTACGCCGAGCCGGGAACAATCAGCTGAGCAAACACGGGCTGGGGATGGCGAGGCCGGCGGCACGGAGCCCAGCCGGGCACGGCACCACGCAGGCGTGGGCAGGCAGGAGGTGCGCTGCCAGCTCAGCCGGGTGTCCCTTGGGGACCAGGGAACCAGAGCCCACGGGGACACATCTGCAGGGACGGGGGCTGCAGGCGAAGAAGCCCCTTTGTGCAGCCCGGGCTGTGCTGGGGGGGGGGCAGAGCCCGGTGGTGCTCAAGGGGGACGTGTCTGGCGGTCTCAGTCCCCACAGAGCCCCTCCTGCCACCTTCCCTTCGCTCCAGCAATTAGAGCTCCAGCCAGCCCCCTCCCAGGCTGTGCAAACACCGGGGCTCATTTAAATAAATTAAGACGACATAATAAATCAAAGGGAAATGAGGGGCTGTGCCTGGGGGCAGGGGAGTCACTCGAGTTTAATTACATTGGCAAGACTCTCGCAACGGCAGCGCTGCGAGTCCCGCGCAGACGTGCCGGAGCAGCGGGGCTGGCAACACCGTCCCACAGCCCCTGCCCGGCACCGAGGAGCACGCCTGCGCAGGGGGTCCCGGGCCCCAGCCCCTCCTGGGCCCCCAGCAGCCGGTGCCCGCACATTCCAGCGGCACAGCGAGAGCCCCAGTTGGGTCCCCGGAGCTGCCGCCAGCACCTGGTCCCCTGGGGGTCTGTAGGACATCCATGGAGCCCAGCCTGACCCGTGCCCCCGCCAGTGCCTGGCACCACGTGGATCCACCAAGCCCTGCGAGGCGCCGGCAGAGCCCCCCCGCTGCCGCGCGAGATTTACAGCCCGTCCCCCGTGTTCAGAGACTCGCCCGCGGCGGCGGTGGGGACTCCAGCAGAGCTTTGTGTAGAGGCGGCAAATTTATGAGACTGGCTCCAAATCCCCGGTCACATCAGGGGCCAATTTGTCTTCCCGGGGCTGAGGATGAAATTAAATTATTGTAAAATAAATCTGTAAAAATGATGAAAAGACATCACCCGACAGCGAGGGCGGGGCGCCGGGAACACCCGCGCAGCCGTGACGGATGGGGCTCACCGGGTGATGGAGCGCCCGGACCCGGGAGCTCGGGGAGTTTCGCTGTAATCTCACTAAAGAGATGTTGTTTACAGGAAAAAGGGCATTTTGGGGAGGAAATTGTATTTCAAGGTTAAAGGAAAAAAAATGGAGCGAGTCTCCCAGGGAGCCCGCTGGCGTGCAAGACGGTGGCAGAGGGAAGCGTGCGGGTGCCGGTGCGCAGCCGGGTCGGGATGCTGCTGGGGTGCCTGGCGCTGGCCCGGCTCAGTGCTGGCAAACGCTTCCCGTGACGAGGCGCGAGCGACCAGCACCCCCCGCACCCGCGGGCTGGGGCAGGGGCTCAGCCCTGCAGGGACCCTGTACCGGGACCACAGCTTCCCTGCCTCAGTCTCATCCTACAGGAAGGATGCTGGGGAGAGTCCTTGTTCCTGGGGTGATAACAACGGGCCACGGGCACGGCTCAGCACGGGGAAGGGATTTATTTAGGGCACACGGCTGCAAAGACAACGCGGCACCAGGTGCTTAATGGTGTTCCGGAGGTATCGGAGTGTTGCAGCGCTCGGAAAATGCGGCCGTGGGGAGTTCAGAGACCATCCTTCACTCTGAAATCCCACAACCCCAGCACGCGTTTCTCAGCTCTGCCCGACACACAGAAGCACCGTGGAGAAAGCAGCGGCTCTGCAGGGACGGGGGACAGCTTCCAGCCACAGCGCATCCCGGCCCCCCCAGCGCAGGGGCACCGACCCCCCCAGCACCGCTCAGCCTGGTACCGGGCATGTGCACCCTCACCCCTTCCCGGGGGCTCCCCTCTGCCCCCCAGAACGCTCTCCAAGCGTGGCACAGGGGAGGGCACCGCTCCCTGCCCCTGGCAGCCCCGAGAGCCCCGCAAACGCCACGGCACAGCACCAGCCCCTGACCCGCCACCAGCACCAGGGCAGCTCTGCGAGCGCCGGCGCGTCCCTGCGCCCATGGGCACAGAGCCCCCGGGAGCGGGGACGGGGACACGACGCTGGCCGAGCCCCCCCACGCCTGCCCGGCGAGCGCCTGCTGCAGAGCCCCTGCCCGGCTGCTGGGATGGGGTCTCCTGGCACCGGGGGTCTCTGAGGCACAGCCAGCCCCCTCCCCAGCACGGCCCAGGGAGGGGCAGGACAGGGGGGACACAGGCGAGTGCTCCCGGCCCTGGCTGACCCCAAACAAGCAGAGCTGGAATCCGGAGGGAGCAGATTCACCAGGTGGTTGTGGCACATGGCATCGGCACGGCACACGGCATCGGCACGGCGAAGCACGGAGCCGGTGGCCTTGGCACCCCCAGCAGCCCCCAGCAGCAGCACAGACCCATGGCACCCCCCAGCCAGACCGTGCCTGCACCCTCCCTCCCTCCTCTGCCTCACCTGCAGAGCACCGTCAGCCTCCCAGAGCAGCAGAGCTTCCCCTGATGGCACCACTCAACTGGGTAGGGGCTGGGGGCCGGGCCCCCCTCCTCTTATAACCTGCAGGGGGGTGTGAGCTCTGCCCAGACCACCCAGGTGCACTGATGGGCTGGGTCGCACCCACTCGGGGCACAGCTGAGCTCCAGACAGCTGCTGCTGCTCCCGGGCCTCCCATTGTGTCCCAGTGCATCCCAGTGCACCCCAATGCATCCCAGTGTACCCCATGTCTCGCCTGGGGCTCCCATGGCTGGGTGGCTCCTGACCAAAAGCACTTTGCTGGACCTGGAGCCCCTCACCCATAGTCTTGCCAGTGAGCAGGGCTGGGCACGTGTGCCAGAGCAGGGTGGGGGTCCCACAGCAGCAGGGCAGGGGTCCCGTGGCAGCAGGGCGGGGGTCCCGTGGCAGCAGGCGGTGAGGCCGTGGGCAGGGGCTGGCGGCCGTCCCGCGTGGGCTGCGAGGCAGCGGTGTGCCGAGGTGGAAGTAAGGAGTCTCTGAGCGAGCAGACGCACGATAGTTCATGGTCACTGAGCTGCAACAGGAACGAGGACAGACGATCGTACCGGAAAACGGGGAAAAACCTGCAGCCGCGGCCAATGGGTCCGGCACAGGGACAGCACGCCGAGGGAGCGGGCACAGTCCCGCTGTGACGGACCGAGGGGTCCGCACCCTGCCCCTGGCCTGGCACCCCCCACCCAGCACCCCTGGCCCACGGGCCCCCCATGGGGCTGTCACCCCCCGGAGCTGTTCTGGGGCACGTGCCTGTTCCCGGGGACGCGGAGCAGCGCCGCGTGCGAGCCCTGGGCGGCAGGCAGGGAGCTCGGTCACGTCTCCACGAGGCGAGGGAGGCAGATCTGCTCTTCCTAATTATAATTAGTGATGCTTAACAGGGGAGTTTGCAAACATGGTTTAATTAGAGCAGCCGGGGTCCCTCCACGCTGCGCCCTCCCCAGGGTCAAGGACGGAGCAGAGCAGGGGAAGGAGAGGCTGGGGGACGCTCGGCAGAGTTTGGCTGCCGGGCTCACGCACGATTTACCCTTCTCTTCGCCCCCAGCCGCGGCCCTGGGGGGCTGCCAGGGATCACCCCCTGCCGCTGCGCAGACCCCCTCCCACAGAGCCGGCACTGCAGGACCACGCTCTGCTCCCGGGGATGGGGGGGGACACCCGCACCCACCGACCCAGCCAGAGGCCGGCAGAGGCTGCACGGGGAGATTTAATCTACAGCTGCAAGAGGGGGCTGGGAAGCCTCTAGATGCACGAGCCTGCTGCTTCTGTCAAGAAGAAAAATAGGAAAGGGGCGCGGGGAATTAGACCAAAGCCATGGAGCAGAGGGGGGCGAGCTGGGGAGAGCAGGGGGTGGCCGGTGGCAGCCCCAGAGCAGCCGGGGCAGAGCCGGTGGTGGGAAGGGGTCGGCTGCCACTGGCGTGTCCTCGCAGCCTGGCCATGGCCTGTCCTGTGGCTGCGTCACCCCAGAGCCCAGCGCCCTGCAAAGCTGGGACCGGGATCGTGCCACCCCTGCACGGGTGGGACAAGGACAGCTGGCTGCGGAGGCTGAGCCGCGGGCAGGATGCCTGGAGCCGCTGTGTGAGAGCTGCCCCTCGGCCAGAGCTCCCTGCAGTCCCAGGCGCTGCACCGGGAGCCTGGGTGACTAATTGCCATTGTCACCAAACCTAATTAGGAGGCTGCCCACAGCCAGCTGGAAACTGTCGGTGCTAATTCCTTCTGGCGGGAGCGGTGCCCTGTCCAGGGGGGCTCCTGCACCCCAGCCTGCCCAGAGCAGGCCCCCCGGAGCCCTGCCGGCGCTGCCGCTGTGCCCCCGTCCTCGCCCCTCCTGCCCCACGGCGACCGTCCCCATTGCAGCCCCACCTTGGGGATCCGCATGCGGGGCCACGGCGATGCTCTGCAGGGACAGGCTGGGGTGGGTGGACGCAGGTGACCCCCCGCGGGGCACGGTGCTCCCACCGCCCTGGCGGGGCCGCGTGGCAGGGAGAGGGATCCGCGGTGGGTGCCGGGGTGACAGGTTTACAAATCACCGTTGCTGTGGGAAGAGGGAGCTTGGCTGCCGGCATTCATCCCCGCGCTAATTACTGCCTCCCCCAGGAACCCGATCCATCTCGCTGTAATTGACAAAAGGCAATTAAAAGGCAGTTGTGAATAAAGGGGGACATCTCTGGAGGGCCTGGCAGGAGAGATTTAGGTGTTTGTGCCCTGGCACCTTGGACATGTTCCAGCAGCGTGGCTCAGGAGCGATGCTGGGGCCGGGCCCCCCCCAACCACACTGCCAGCTCAGCCCCGGGCACTGCACCCGGCCCCGCGCCTGGCCCTCTGCTCGCCCACATCTCCTCCAGCACCCGCAGAGAGCCTGTCCCAGTGCCTCCCATCCCAGTACCTCCCATCCCACTGCCTCCCATCCCAGCGCCGCCCATCCCAGTTCCTCCCATTCCAGCACCTCCCATCCCAGCACCTCCCAACCCAGTGCCTCCCATCGCAGTGCCTCCCATCCGAGAACCTCCCATCCCAGTTCCTCCCATCCCAGTGCATCCCATCCCAGTTCCTCCCGTCCCAGCGCCTCCCGTCCCAGCGCCTCCCATCCCAGTTCCTCCCATCCCAGCACCTCCCATCCCAGTTCCTCCCATCCCAGCGCCTCCCATCCAGCTCATGCTGGGATGAGCCCCGGGAGCTGGGACGGCCCCAGCACCTTCCCCACCGGGAGCCGCAGGGACACGGGGACACGGGGAGGAGGGCAGAGCTGCAGGAGCCCCATGGCCCCGCCGCCTGCGCCACGGCGGAACCCGGCCCTGCGGGAGACAAAGGGCAATCAGCGGCGAGAGGCACGGAGCTGGGCGTGAAGAGCCGCTGATTGAGGAAGAGTCGCAGCAGATGCCTCTTGTGCAAAGAGATCTCCTGATTGTGGAGAGCAGTGGCGCGGGTGCTGCCGGCTCACGGGGCTGCCAGCTTGCCCGCGGGGACATGGGACTGCCAGCTCGCCCGTGGGGACACGGGGCCATCAGCTTGCCCGTGGGGACACAGCCCTGCCTGCACGGGAGGGAGGGCAGCGCAAGGGCAAGGGGGGTAGAGGCACGGGGCGGCCCAATGGACCTCCTGCTCACAGGAGATGGGAGAACTCATCGTCCCGGGGCTGCAGCCAGCCAGGCAGTGCCTGTGTCCCCCCAGCAGTGCCATGTGTTCCCCCCCAGCAGTGCCCTGTGTCCCCCCACAGCAGTGCCCTGTGTCCCCCCAGCAGTGCCCTGTGTCCCCCCCCAGCAGTGCCGTGTGTCCCCCCCCAGCAGTGCCCTGTGTCCCCCCAGCAGTGCCCTGTGTCCCCCCATAGCAGTGCCCTGTGTCCCTGGCACCAGCTGCCTGGGGCTGCTGCCAAGGGGACCCCCTGCCTGCCTCCCTGTGGGGAGGGTCCAGGGCTGTGTTGTCCCAGGGGGCTGCCCTGTGGGGAGGGTCCAGGGCTGCACTGTCCCAGGGGGCTGCCCTGCAGGGAGGGTCCAGGGCTGTGTTGTCCCGGGGGGGCTGCCCTGGGGCTCAGGGCTGTGGCAGGGCCACCCCGCGCCGGCGGTGGCAGATGGCAGGATGTGCTGATGCCGGGATGTTCTTCGCCATCTGTTGGGTCTAATTGACTTCCTGCAGAAGTTCTTAAAAAAAATTAAACCAGTTGCAAGAACAAAATTGTTAATTAAAAGGCCTTTTGATTAGATAGACAAATATTTACCAATTACGACTGACCCCAGCCACTCTGTTTTTGTCTGCAAACTCCACGATCAGCAGTTATCTCAGCAATTATGTCTCTGCAAAAATTCCCCCACGTAACCCCCTCCCGGGGGTGTCCCCGCTGCTGTGGCCCCGGTGCTCCCATAGTGGGGGGAGCTGCCCCCCGCCACAACCCTTGGTGGCCCCCTCCCACACCTGGGCAGCGGCTGCAGGACAGGATCCTGCGCCCGTCCTCACCGCTGCCCGTCCCGCGCCCGTGGGTCCCGGGCACAGCCCATGGCCCGTGGGGCTGCGCGGGGGCCGGACCGCAGCGACCGCAGCCCAGCCCCTGCCGCAGCCCAGCCCTGCGCGGTCACCTGTGCCGCGGCATGCGCCAGGGGAGTCACGGGGAGCAGCACCCCCCGCACACTCGCAGGGCGGGACGTCGGCTCTAATGTGGTAAGAAATTGATGGATGATTCTGAGCGAGCGAATGTTCAGTGTAAATTACCCATGTTAGGCTCCAACCCGTGGCTAATTCATTAGACACACGTTTCTACACAAAAATAAAAAGCCTTCTGCGTGCATTGTTCACCAACGCTCCAAAGAAAAGATGTGGGGAGGCGAGGCAGGCTCGCGACCCACTCTTCTGGATAAATCCTAATTCCCAGCCTCCCTGCTCCCGCCGTGCCGAGCGGGAATGGCTCCAACCCCACGTGCAGCCTGTCCCCAGAGCCTGGCCGGCCACAGGGCTGGCACCTCTGAGACCAGAGGGGACAGGGAGGAGCATGTGGCACGGGTACAGCACGGCATGGCATGGCACAGCACAGCATGGCACAGCACAGCACAGCACGGCATGGCATGGCACAGCATGGCACAGCACGGCATGGGATGGTACGGCGCAGCATGGCACAGGGCAGCACGGGGAGCACCGACCACCGGCTCTGGCAGCAGAACAAACCCTGGGCACCGGACCCGGCGTTTTGCCAGGATGGCCCCGTCCCATGATTTAGCACCATTTCGACTCTTGTTAATGGGGTGGGAAAGCTAATTGTGATTAAAGTAACGACGGGGCTGAACAGATAATTCTGCACTGAAAGGCGAGACAGATTTTCAAAAAGTGAAAAAGAAAAGATGGGGTACCCAGCCTTTAAAAATACAGAGACCAGTAAGCGAGGATTAATTTTTTTATCAGCCTGGGGGTCTCCCGGGAGGCACGCGTCTGCGTCCCCGGTGCCGGAGCCTGCACAGCTCCTACCGAGCGGCACGGCCACGGCGCCGGGCTGCCCGCCCCATTGCCATGGCTACTGCACTCTGCTTCTGCAGAAAACTAAATATTGAACAGAGAGCAGCTGCGCGGAGGAGCCCAGCCCGCCCCAGCCTCCAGCGCCGTCTCCACCAGCAGCCGCGAGCCAGGCGGGCGGCACGTGTCCCCGTCCCGCACACCCGCCGTGGGCGTGGGGACCAGGGTGAGCCCCAGGGCGGTGGGCTCAGCAGGAGACCCTTCTCCAGGGAGCTTGAAATTGCTGCCAGCAGGAGAAAAGCTCCTGTCCCTGACAGCAGCTGCACCACCGTGCCGGCCGTGTCACCATGCCGGCTGTGTCACCATGCTGGTGGTGTCACCATGCTGGCCATGTTACAGAGCCACAGGACACCCGGTACGCCAGCCCCAGGCGGATGCACCCCAGGGTGGGGGACACGTGGCAGAGACATCCCTGCAGGGCTCGGTGGCTGTTTTCCGCAGACACCAGGACCCAGAAACTCTGCAAACATCCCGCGGCTCCTTCTGGCACCATCTGGCGCAGGAGGCAGCGGGAGGCAGTTGGCATTTCGTGCTGCTGGCCGTTATCACTTTCACAAACAGCGTGCGGGCGCCCGGGGGAGGCAGGAGGAGAGCGGGAGGAAAGCCCACGTCTCAGCGCGGCTGCTGCCTGCACACAGCCTCCACCTCCTCCCGCATCCCAAGGGCCCCCCGAGGGCTGTCCCCACCCGGGGCTGCCGGGCTCCTGTCCCCAGTGTCCCCGGCGCGTTCTGCTCCCCCCTCGCGGTGCGTTTCTGTCCCCCCTCTAAATGTTCCGACTCTGTAAAAGATCCATCAGAAACCTTCCACTCCAGAGGGATATATTTTATCTAAATTTGATAAGACAACTTAATTTCTCTCCGTGTCTGTTACTGGCGATAAAACTGGGAGACTTTTATGACCCGGAGTCCTCTGTAAGATTGTCAGGAACTTATTATACAAGGTATAACTGGATTTCTCTCCGCAGATGGCTCGCAGCCATGAGCTGTAACGCAATTCTGCAGCACATTTGGTGGAATAAATGCAAAGAGCTTGTTACAGTGAGTTAGATAAGAGGGACGGGAGCACAGCTCTCGCAGGCTAATTCC
>VZTO01006323.1:0-21107 GCA_013400615.1 Syrrhaptes paradoxus
GCTGAATTTTTCATCATAAGGCAGTAAAGCAAAGAAGCATTTTCATAAATACCTTTCACAGATAATAGGTATAAATTTTCTTCACATTCTCTTAATTTAGTATTGTGATCAGTAATGAATAAGTTCATTTGTGTTATAAAAAGACTTGTTTTCTTCAGCATGTCTTTGATTTGCAGTAGTTTCAAATGCCATCAGCGATTCTTGTCCTTCAGCTGCTATGTGAGAGGTCACGTCCTTTGGCCAACGCTCTTCAAGTGTCCCCAGTGTTCTTTGGCTGTACAGAATGGATGAACATCCTCAGGGGCTCGCTTCTTTCTCTGAAATGTTGCAGAGTTCAGGTGGGAGGTTCCCACTTAGCTGATTAGGTGTGTTTAGTTGCTTACTGAGTGCTGCAATTAACACCAGGGTGCCACTAGTTTTTTATGTGCTGACAAGTTTAAGGGGCCCTGGACAGCACCCTGATGTCTGAGTACTGTTCTTGGATCTGGGCAATAAATTCCACCTCAATCTTGGAAACCAATGCAGATAGTCTGAACACCATTCAGTGTTCCCAATCCTTACTTGGATGCCAAACAGCCTGCAGTCGAGCTGTTACAGCAAANATAAATATAAAATTTAAACTTTGAGTTGCCAAACAAGAAGCTGAACCTCATGTTACATTGCTGTAAGGAAAAAAAAAAGTTGAAGCCATAACTTCAGTGTATGTGACTCTAAGAATGGCAGGACCATATAGAATAATTCAGGTTGGAGGGATGCTCTAGAGGTCATGTGGTTTGACCTCCCACTCAGAATGGGTCCGTATAGGGCAGGTAGCTCAGTTGAGTTGAGTCTTGTGTCCCAGTTCCAGTGTTTGTCCACCCTTGTGGTATGAAAAATTTCCATATATCTAATTGGAGATTCCTGTGATGGAACTTGTGTCCATCATCTTTTGTCATATCATTGTGCATCTCTTAGAAGAGTCTGTCGTCATCTTCTTTATGCTCCTCTATTAGATATCTGGAGATAGCGGTAGGATCTGTAAGAACAGGAATTACTTCTGCTTGCTACGTTGAAAATTATTGAACTTTGCTGCCCTCAAGGCATTTTTCCTTACAGCTTTAGTGATATTGAAGAGTATCTCTGGACAGAAGCTTTCTGCTTTCTGAGGAACCTTTCATTTCTGAAGAGAAATCCTATTCAAGGAAACATCCTTATACAAGGGGTTGACAGGCAATTCTGCTTATCGTCACCTACTTTTCACTTCTTTTCTGCAAACTGAAGGTCAAGAACTGCAGTTGTCATTCTGAGATCATGGGAAGCTGACAGGAGCAGGAGATAGCTTTACCGCCCACACATGAGAAGCATTGCAGAGCTGCCTGGGTGAAATCTTTGCCACACTAAAGTTAGGAGGAGATGTCTGCCCATACAGGTTTTGGGGAAGAGTAGGAAGGAGATAGCTGGTCTGCCTAACTGTGCCTTGTAGGATCTCATCCACGATGCTGGTGGGAGACTCATACCGCACATGTCTGAAAAAAGAGCCCTAGACTTGCAGAGGGCACAAAAAATAAAGAAACATGATACAACATCTCTACAAGTGTCAGCCCTTCGTTGACCCCTGCACCATGTGATGGTGTGCTATCCCCACCCCAACTTTATCTCCCATAACCCTGCTCAAGTGATAACCACCAGTGGTGGTCGTAATGGATACGTCTGGTCATGATGGCTGCATCCATCTTAGGGTGGATTTTGGGGACACAGATAACCCAATAGCCAAGGGCTAATTTGAGCAATGTGCCCACCTAATCACAGTGCTGGTCAATGTCTGACTCAAGCCAAATTTGAAAGAAACTAACATCTGTAGTCGATATATGCAAATGTGACTATAGAGTCTATCACCTTACCCCATAAATAGTGAGTAGCCCAAGAGCCCTTTGAGCTCTCGTGCACGGCAGCGGGCTGCATGACAGGATCCCCTTGAGTAGGGATTCCTCTCAAGGTTAAGCCTGCTGCAGAGATCCATTACTTCTTGATATTGAGAGATTCCTTGCTGCAACAGATCCTCCAAAAGTGACTAATAGCTTGCTAAACTTTGTAAGCTTTGCTAACATTATATGTGCACAATCGATCTAAGATATAATCCTTTAGACATAGACTCTTGATCAAGTCTGGGGCTAGGACTGGATCCAGCCGCACCTAGACCCCTCTGAGCAGGGGCTTAGAAAGCAAGGGGTTCCTCTCTGCACCTCATGACTCAACAGGAGGGTCTCCCCAGTGTGTCTGACTCACCCTGTCCTCTAGGCAGTGAATAATCAAGAGTACCTTGCCATCAAATCTTGTTAAACTACTGTTGCATTTACTATCAAACTTTGTTAAATTGTGCTTTTATATAAATAAACATAGCTGCTTCTCTCTTATGAGTGAAGTGCATTGTTCCACCTATGATACACCAGAATTGCACACTGCTATTCCTCTGGTGAGCCCTCCTCACCTCTGACAACTCATTCCTCTCTGCACCCCTGCCTCAGCCTCTTAGTTCTTCTGATGAAACTTTCTCTTAAAAAGAACTTTTTCCCAGTGGAAAAAAATGAAAAAAAATATTTGGGAGATTCTGACAGATCTGAGGGATCAGGTTGAAACTAGATGCCAGATATACATTGCCCAGCAGATCTTCGGAGAACCTTTAAAACAGCAAGCATGGGCCCCACAACTGTAAGGGAAAAACACTAATTTACAGGATTTAATTTCAGAGAGAAGTAAAAATTTATGGCCTGTCAGGTTGAAAAACCCCATATAACCTCTCCCTTCTCTGGTAACTAAAGGGGGGCAAGGCTTGCTTTGGATTAGGTGCCTCCTTCAGTTCTTGGCACCAGATGCGAGGTCTCTGGTTGCATTACTGCAGACCTCTTACAGGTGTGTTTACAGTTGAACATGTACCTGAGCTATTTGCTGAGTTAAGCTTTAGTTAGGTGCATGAGGTCTCGTTTCCTCAGTACAGGAAAGACATGGACCCGTTGGAGCAGGTCCAAAGGAGGGCCACAAAAGTGATCAGAGGGCTGGAGCACCTCCCATATGAGGACAGGCTGAGAGAGTTGGGGTTGTTCAACCTGGAGAAGAGAAGGCTCTGGGGAGACCTTATTGTGGCCTTTCAGTAAAGGTCTAAGAAAGATGATGACAGACCTTTTAGTATGGCCTGTTGCAGTAGGGCAAGGGGTAATGGTTTTAAGCTAAAAGAAGGTAGATTTAGACTAGATATAAGGAAGAAATTTTTTACAATGAGGATGGTGAAACACTGGCACAAGTTGACCAGAGAAGTGGTAGATGCCCCACTGCTGGAAACATTTAAGGTCATGTTGGAAGTGGCTCTGGGCAACCTGATTTAGCTGAAGATGTCCCTGCTCATGGCAGGGGGTTGGAGTAGATGACCTTTAAAGGTCCCTTCCAAGATTCCAGGATCCAACCTCCACTCTCTTCCCAGAGGGAAGCTTGTGCTTCTCTTGTGTTTCTCTGGAGCTACTGAGCACCGTATGTGCAAAGTCACTAAAATGACCTTATTAGTCTTCAGTTTGGGAGCAGCATACCTGAATTTGCACAGCATTAGACATGAGGCCAGGTTTGCTTTGGATGAGGCAAGCTTTGTTCTTCTTGCTTATGTTGTACAGAGTGCCCTCAAACTCCTAAAAAATGAATTAATTCATATCACTGAGCAAAGATATTAGGGTAAGGATGACAATTCTTTTTGTTTTAAATAGGGTCCAGTCTGTAATCCCCTCATTGGTTTTATGTATGTTGTTAAGTATGAGCAATGAGATAAAAAAATGGCATATGGATTCTGAGCAGGTAAAAAAATTGTTCCAGACACGTCACCTTTATTGCTGAGCCTTTTTAATTACACTGGAGGTAAACCAGGTATAACTGCATGGCAGCCAGTGGAATCAGAACTGGGTGAATGTGCTAGACAAGCCCAGCGGATACAGTCTGAGTGTATTATTGTTCATGTCACTCTCAGAAACTCTCATTTTTTTCCCAGTGGCTCACGAGGCAGCTTTTTCTTGTTATAGTAAAAAGAGATTTTCCTGTTTCTTACACATTTTTCATTCTCAGTCTTCCTTTGGAGAAAGGTAGCAATAGTGCCTTATTTTCAGACAGGAGGCTAAGAAAATGATCAGCAAGAGTCAGAGTTCAAGCAAACTTCATAATTCCCCTAGTCCATCCCCCAGGAACAGAATTCTTCTCTGCCGCATTTTCCATGACTTTATCCTATCCACTTTTTAAATAAATCAAGCAATTGATCTACAACATTAATCTGGAAACTGATTCACAGTCCAAAGAAACTCATTATACAGTTGAAATTTCCTCTTGTTGCTTCCCCACTGTTGCCAATTTCCCTGCTTCATAGGAGCACAGCAGCATGGGTTTAATTGGCAATGGACTGGTAGGACATGCTTTGAGATCAGCAGGTCCCCTATCACATCCCTTGAGGATTGATGGATGTTGAGAAGAAATGCATAGCAGCAGACCTGAGGTTAACCTGTCAGCAGAATTTACCAGTTATTTTCACCTGGGTATATTACATTGCAGCTGCATTTATGCAGTGCGGGGAGGTAATGCTACAACATGCAGACAAAGAAAGTAACAATAATTCAGCCAGTTTTCATAAGTCTTTTCCCTCTCAGTGAGAGATAACACCACCACAGGCAGTGCATTAACATGATTGTTTCTATAACAGTGGTGCCTCCTGGCCCCAGGAGAGATCACGGCCACATCTGCTTGGAGCTATGGAAACATGTCCTCGAGGTCTGTATTTCACAGTGGTTGTGCACTTATAATAAAACTGAAGATATGAGGAAGTTAAGTATTGCTATCATAATTTTATGGGGTGGAGGTGGAGGAAACAAAGCATAGAAAATGTTAAAAAGTGTCCTAAAACTCCCCTAAAGTCCATCTTGGAACCAAAATACAATCAGACTGATGGCTATACGTCACTAGGTAGTGATGAAGGTCGGGGTCAAGGGGAGATGGGTGCGTTAGTAATAGCTTCGAACATAAGATCAATAGCATGACATTAATTGCACAAATTTTACCTACGTGAGAAAGGTTTTAAAAAGCAGAAAGTGCAGTATGAAATGGCAGAAATCATATTTAAAACCCAAAAATGTCACATTGCCTTACTCATGGCATTTTGAGTCAAAATGAAAGCTGTTTTTTTAGCTTTCACAAGCATAGTCAACTAGATGTTGAATTGAGAAGTACAAATATTTAAAGGTTTTCTATAAAGGATCAGTGTCACCTGGATGTGGAGCAGAATTACAGATAGAGAAACCAGCTTACAGAATCCCCCCTTTTCCAGTTATGGCTGTTTGCTCATCTCTTGACTTCCTTTCTACTAATGAGGCAGCAATCAATGGAAATTACAGCACCTGCTGACATAGAAGATTAATATTGGAACATAGTTGTAACCTTTCTATTGAATATTTCTGGCAGTATAAAACACAAGCATTGATTGCTACTAGTTGGACCCGTGTACCTGAGCAATAGCCCTGCAAGCTTCGCCTCAGTACCTGAGAAACCAATTATATCTTGTAAGTGCTCAGAAATATTAATAGATCAGCAGTGAGACTCTCACTGCCATCTCAGAATAAAATAAAATAAAAAAATCTTGACCCAGTCCTTCTCCCATGGTTGTAAATGGCTTCTGGGCTAGTGAGGAGCTATCCTCGTGCCTTGTCAGCCCTGACTGTGTCTGGGTTCAAAGTGTCTGTGATGCTTAGTGGTCCATATTATTCTCAGAGAGGCAGTGGCAGGGCAGTTTGTGGGCACTTCCCAGCCTGGGCCAGCAGAACTGGAGCCCAGGAGTGACCAGGTAACTCCTGCTCCACCGCTCACTTCAGTTCAGTCTCTGCAGTGCTTTGAGCAATAGAAACTGAATTAATTCCTAATTACAGGAAGATGGCATTTTTGGAGGGAGTCTGTCCCTCTTTCTTACCCTGCTTCCTTGTCCCATGTCCTGTCATTCCAGCATTGCAACCTACAGCACACCACGCATGCTGGACACTCTTCTCCAGCACGTTTGTTTCCAAACTTGCACAAATATGTGACCTTATGGGCTCTGAGAACTGAGTGCAGAAAAGGCCTTGGCCACCCAGTCATTTCTCCTCAAGAGCACCCTAGGAAGGGCTGCTGGGAAGCTGCAGAAACCTCTGCATTGCTCGCCCTGCTCACCAGCCAGCAGGAACGGCAACATCCGTCTCTCTCCCAAGGCTGGAAGCCATTGACTTGTGTACGTGTTGTACTCTTGGCATCCCTCAATGCAAAGCAGCAATTGAGGATGAACATGAGAGTGAAAACCTACAACTGGCATGAGCCGGTGTGTCTCTAGGCATCCAACTAGTTAAGCAGAGTAAGTGACCCACAACATCTGTCAATCTACATGTGTATGGCTCTCATAAAAGTTTTCCATAAGGACATTCAGAGATGAAGAAAAAAGTCTCAGCAACTCTTAAGTGGCAGGGCTATATTACACCCTCCCACCATTTTTTCTGTTTTTCCCCTTTTTGTATTTCCCTTGGGGAAAAATTTATTTTTAAGAGAAAGCAGCAGGAAATTTCCAGCTGACTCAGCTCTAGAGAAATTCCCCCAAGATCTCCTTTTTGTTCTGCTCTGCATCACAAAGTATCCAGACTGTGTGTTTGCTTGGTGTCTGTGTCCCTGCAAGTTCAATGTTATGAGTGTTAATCTGTTTAATAATTAATCTCCAAATGCAGTGACTATTTGGCTGTTCAGATCAGATTTTTACTTTCTAAAGGCACTCCACATATTTGCTGAGGTGGTCCCTTCTGCTCATACTGATTGGAAGAGTTTGCCCTTGACTGGATCAGCTTGCATATGCTTTTGCTCAGATTTGTTGATATTTCAAGGGCAGAATATTTCAAGGCCAGAATTTTCTTATCTTTTTGGATGATGCTGAAATGACACCAAAGAATGTTACATCTGGTGAGAGTTAATTATATTTCAAATCTGTTGCAACTGATTTGACTTGGCCTATAAATAGTAAGTAGAACACGCTCAGTGTTTGAAGACTGAGACTGTGCTTCTGTGGAAGTTGGTTTTGTGAGTTACAGGCTCTATATAAGGATAGTAAATAAGCTTTGGACAGCCAGAAACCCCCTTCTGTGCACTAGGTAAAAACCTGGATAGAACTGAGACCAAAAGTAACTTGGGTTTATATCCACTCAAGGGCATAGTGGTGGGAGTTGTGGTCTTGCACATAAACCAAGGCAAGGTAAGAAGTCACTGTCTCTCCTTATTCAGCGTTATCTTCCACAGCTGAGAGTTTTAACCTCAAGCTTCCTTCTGAATAAGCCCTGAAATAATTTTGGTTTTGCTTTTGTCTATATCACATATCAATTTATCGACATCTCTCAAGCACAAATTTCCTGTTACAGGAAGGGTAGTTTTACCATTCACATGTTCCAGACATGAAAAGAAGCCAAAATGGAATCGAGACTTTCTGAGTTCCAGTCCCATCATCAGCCTGAGAAGATCAAAGTTTTAGGTGTCCTCTAAGCCTTCAGCAGCACGGAGAGGAGGCAGGGGAGTCAGGCAGTAGGATTTTTAAATAGCAAGAGAGCTCTGTGGGGGAAACAACATTAGTTCAGTCATGTCCAGAGGCAAGAGATAAGAAGTGGTTGCCAAAACAGCCAAGGNGTTTTACCATTCACATGTTCCAGACATGAAAAGAAGCCAAAATGGAATCGAGACTTTCTGAGTTCCAGTCCCATCATCAGCCTGAGAAGATCAAAGTTTTAGGTGTCCCCTAAGCCTTCAGCAGCATGGAGAGGAGGCAGGAGAGTCAGGCAGTAGGATTTTAAAATAGCACGAGAGCTCTGTGGTGGAAACAACTATAGTTCAGTCATGTCCAGAGGCAAGAGATAAGAAGTGGTTGCCAAAACAGCCAAGGAAGAGATAAGACCTCATTCTTTGGGTGCCAGGTAAAAAAACCATACTGACAATCAAAAACCCAACAACCTGAATGNAACAACCAACCGAAAAAACCCCAACCAAACATTCAAAAACCCAACAACCTGAATGTCTTCTATATTATTCTTCAATGCAGGAAGCATTGTGTTAACTAACTTTGAAATTAACTCAATAAACGTAAGAAATCACATGCTTTCTGACCATGCTGCTCATCAGTAGACTAATAAAATCTTGACATATTTTTTGCCATTCTTTGTTAGGGTCACTGATAACAGGATCTCTTCCATCCTCAGTTTGCTCATTAGTGCCATGATTTTTATGGTGAAACAGTGGTGACAGATAAATGCAAAGCCAGGGCTGGGCAGGCTAGACCAGTGCTCGCCTCCTCCTTGACCATAGGCATCTCTTTTTATTTATTAAATGTGGTATGTCATTGGATGGTCTATCTGCAGATCAAGTCTGCATCCAGAGAGGTCAATGACAAGATGTGAATGGGTTTTTAACGACAGATACCTGTGTAAATTCAGCAAAGAAATACAAATTTTCTCAGCCATTGCAATTGCTATGTAAATGTCTTTATGACGTGAAGATATTTCCAAAGCAGTAGTACTAATAAAGACCCATAAAGCCTTTCTGCAGTCCCATTTATTTTCCTGAATACTTACGTTTTGCACTTTGAGTCATCCTTGCCAAGGTGGTACCTGCTGTATATCCTGCAGGACATAATTACATCTTTGCTTCAAAGATGGTTTGAAACAGGAGTTGGGCTGCAAAGACAACGAGTCCTTGAGATGTTATAAGCTGTTGAGTTCACTGAAGCTACTGAACAATGTGGTCTTGATCTTGTGAAAATACCCAGTAAGAGAGACCCTGTCACATGAAGAACCCCACAGGTACTAGGAAAACAAGGGAGTTTGTTGACTTGCATGAATTTAGAGATCTAAAGTTACAAGAGCACTCATATCAGTATAAAATCTGCATGAAAATGTCTTTCAGGATCAGGTTATAGATGTATATTGTGACCTATTGTTTAATTTTTAATTATTTTTCTCCCTGTGGGAGTATTCAGTTTTTAGAGACTTTAAAGCAGGCAGCCTTTGCAAGTATAATGTAATTCAATGAGTTTTGCCCAGTTACCAGGAATAGTGAAAATTGATGCAAACACAAACCAAGAAGATTCTTTGTATAAGCTGATTTATTGTTGCTGTCTGTTTGCATATAGGTACAATGTATTTTTCTCCTGACTAGATGCTTCCTTTTCTCCTGTAATTCTGTGGCCTACAACTTTCAAAACTTGCAGGTGGCAGAGTTTTTATTTGGCTCCGAAATCTTGCTCAGCAGGAAAACAGGCCTAATGGGTGATCCTGATCTTCTGAAGGCTGTGGAGGGAGAAGAATATTTACTAGAGGTCAATTCCACTTCCTTCGTAGAATCATAGAATAGTTTGGGTTAGAAGGAACCATAGAGATCATCTAGTTCCAGCCCCCCTGCCATGGGCAGGGACACCTCCCACTAGCCCAGGTTGCTCAAAGCCTCATCCAGCCTGGCCTTGAACCCCTCCAGGGATGGGGCATCCACAGCTTCTCTGGGCAACCTGGGCCACTGCCTCAGCACACTTCCAGTAAAGAATTTCCTCCTTACCTCTAATCTAAAACTACCCTCTTTCAGTTTAAAGCCATTACCTCTTGCCCTGTCACTACATGCCCTTGTAAAATGTCCATCTCCAGCTTTCTTACAGGCCCCCTTCAGGTACTGGAAGACTGCTGTAAGGTGTCCCTGGAGCCTTGTCTTCTCCAGGCTGAACAACCCCAACTCTCATAATTTAATCTCATAAGGAAGGATGTATTTTCTAGCCAAACTACAAGAACAGGCACAGCCAATGGGATTCAACTCCCAGCTCGGTCCCAAAAGGGATCTTTTGTTAGTCATCCGTAGATGATCTGTTTTTCCCTGAGTTTCAAGCTCAGATGGGTTTCTAGTGGTATTTTGTAAGTCGTCATACTTTTTGAGTGCAACAGTGGATTAGGTGCTTTTGGTGAGATCTGCAAAGTTCTGGGCAGATGTTTTGTTTCTGAAAAGGTTTGTTTTGGAACTGAGGCTGGGCACCGGGGAAGGGGATGAGCCATAAATGTTGGATGCTCAAGTTAACCAGGTTGAACGCTAAATCTAGAGGTGGATCTCCTTATCACTTGTAGGTGTCTGAAGAGCATATAAAGTCTACCCCAGCTTCTTCCCATGGGGTGAACCATTCCAGAGAGCTCATTCATGTCAAAACCATGCAGAAAATGGAGGGACTGAGAGAGGCAAATGCTGAAGGTGACACTGTCACTGAAAGAAGTGAAAACGGAAGGACAATCCCAGGAGTCTGGTGATCTTTACTGTTAGATATGAGTTTTGAGGAGACACAGGTCACAACTAGTATTTCTTAGGAATAATTTGTTTTACAGGTAACAGAATCAGGCTGTTATAAGTAGTAGCAGATCATTAACACACACAACGTACTCACCCATGTAGTTAGCAGACGTGCATGGCTGCTGCATGGATGTCTAGAGAATCCCTCCAAGAAGACTCTGGTTTATCAGGGGTGTGTATATTTCTGCGTATAGCAGCCATCACACTCCTGGATATGATCTGAACCCTGCAACCCCTCGTTGCTGCTAGTGGGTGCTAGTGCAGTTTCAGCAGATGCCTGTTCCCTGAGTTTATCAGGTCTTCTGGACTATGCAGTGCTGCCAGTGTCTACGGCAAATAACTCCCTGGGAGACTCTCAGATACTGTCTTCTCAGCACACACCTTCCCTCTCTTCTTCTTGTTTCCTGGTGACAGCATCACCTGACCAGTGTTTTATGAATTTTCATTAAGACTGGATGTTTTAAAGAGCAAACAAGACAGAAACATCAGCAAAATTCCCTTGAATCACTCAGCCAGGTCCAGTCCATGAGGGAGGGCTGGAAAGGTCCTTCTGCCTGCGGGGCTTGGACATCACATATCAGACTGGAGCATCTGAATTTTTTGACTAGTAAGTAGAAATGGTATTGCCTTTGAAATAATGAGCTCCTTAAAAACACAAATTCAATTTCATGAGTTTTTAGCACTCAACTAGACTTCTAACTACTTTTAGTCTTAAGTTTCACTGGTGAACTTAAATGAACTTGAACTGTGCCCGCAGCTCTGGCACTAATGTGTCACTGATGGGGACCAGTAACTGACAAAAAAGATAACCTGGATGCAGTCAGGACCTCAGCTAAAAATATGACTGACACATTTTATTAATAGTTAAAAAACTCAACAGCTTAAAAATGTGTGATAGGTAAACAGCAGTTTTTTACTGCATTCCCAAGCTGAAAAAGCAGCTTGCTGGGCAATTTTTGGCAGAAAATGACATAAACTTACTATTACACTTGCAAACGAAGTGAGAAACAGTAAAAGTGTACTGTTGTAAGAAAAACATGTGTAGACTAAGCTTTGCTTGATCTCTGATGAAAAATCGCACTTTGTATTTCAAAAGATCTTTATTTTGCTAGAGTTTTATGCCTGTCATCTTCGATTTATTCTTTTTCAAAACAACTTGCTGACATTTTTGAGGCTGTTTTCAAGCTTCTAGAAGCCCATCAGCACCTCTTGCACTCTCATAGTCTACAGGGCTTGGCTGACAGTATTGCTATAATGTTCTATTTTACATTCTTCCACCAGTCTTTATGCCTGGAGAATGCTGAGGTCAAAATATATGGTATTGTCCCTGGATGAACTCAGATGACAAATTCGAAATAAGATTTTCAGGGGGTTTTCCAAGTTATTTTTTCTTATTCATTATGACTATAATGCAAGAGTTAAGAAAAAACAGCCAAGAAGACATACCTGGGTTCAGTGTCAGAAGGCAGATCTACTTGTGTCAGAGGTATTACACAAATGTGAACCATTTTGCACTATAGTGTTTAAATTATGGGATTTTAAGTCAGAGAGGGGGAACCCCATGGGTTATCCCTGGAGGGGGAGGCGAAACATGTCTGGGGTATAAGAAGTACTGTTTACTGCTAAATTCAGAGGCAGTGATGAGTATGGGTGGTGTGCACTGGGTTCACTTCCCCAACAAAGGGAATCTAGATTAAAGAAAACACTCTTGAGCAGAGAAGTTTAGGGATGCCCTATCCCTGGAGGGGGTCAAGGCCAGGCTGGATGAGGCTTTGAGCAACCTGGGCTAGTGGGAGGTGTCCCTGCCCATGGCAGGGGGGCTGGAACTTGATGATCTTTAAGGTCCCTTCCAACCCAAACCATTCTGTGATTCTATGAAGATCTGCAGTTGTGCCAGAGTCCTTCATAAAACCACCACTGCTCTGAGGTGGCTGCCTGGGGTTGTGCCATGGTCCCGGACTGGGCCTGTGGCACTTGCTTTGACTATGTACAAAAATATATCCCTTGATTCAGCTGTCTGTGATTAATGCTTAGTGCCAGTAGCCATTGTAAATGATTGAAGTGGCAGAGATGAGTATTTCAAATACAGGTTTCTATCTGTTGCAAAGCTACTTTGCAGATTTTGGAAGAAACCTTTTAGCTAGTGAATGCTTAAGGGCGATTATGCAAATAGTGTATGTTAAATAGCAGGATTAGGAGGAGGCCTGAGTCTCAGCTGGGAAGAGACAGAGGCAAAACAATGAGATCTGCCTGCTGTAAGTGGGTCCCATTGTAGTATCTGTAACACGATATTAGGTATATTGTCTGTTGGATGAGGGTTGTGGGAAGGTCTGTTGTCTTTGTGGATGGAAAAAAAATGGCAAGTGAAGATTCATAGCTCCGAAACCATTTTGGAACTGTTTACTAGACAGCGAGGCATTCATATGTGGTGTCCTCTGAAGGTTTTGAAGGCATTGGGTTAACAGCACATTGTAGAAGAAGAGTGTTAGTCCTCTCAGCCCACCAAGTCTTAGTGAGTCTTTTACTAGTGGTTGTACTTCAAATAGTCCCATTTCTGGGCAGCCTCATTCTCCTCTGCCATCTATTCCTCTCTTGACCATGAGAGTTTCTACCAAATTAATTTCCAGTCCTGTCTTACAGGTGCTGTTTTACTGTTAATCTCCCCTTAACCTCATTGCTATTTTCTGTGTCATAATTCCTTCTGCATGTCTTACAGTTTCCCTGGGCCACCACCATGGGTGGCTGGTTTCTATTGGTTCCTCTGTTTCATCACCTTAGATCTGATTTTCCTACAACTTGAAATATATCCAAACATTTTTATCTGAGCTGTCTTCCTTCATTTCTAGTTCTGTAGCACTTATTGTTTTCTGATATAAACATAGATTCTTTGAAAATATACAGTTAAAATGACTTGGGTGTTTATTATAGAAAAAAACCTTAAATAGGCGTTTGAGGATGAGAACGATTTTGGGATGCTTGGTATTTCTCAGATGTACTTGCCTCCAGATCACTTTCAGATACAAATTGCCATTTATGTGGTCAAAGCCTCTAGTCCCTGCTCTGTAACACATTTTCATTTATCTCCTGCTTTCACTGTTGGATGGGAATTGATCTGTATAAGAGTATGATATGGTCTCTTACTAATGGCTCACAAATCTTTATCTCTGTCAAGTGAGTGCACATATCATGTAATAAACTTCATGTTCCACTGCAGAAACTTCTCAAGGGTCTGGGCAAAGCTGGTCACACTGTCTGGAACAATTTTTTTTTTCCATTATACAGTGGGTTTATCTAAGCCAATCTTAGCTGGATTGAAAGACAGATTTTTTTTTTTTTTAAGGTGATTTTGTGCTAAAAAAAAGGAACTCCCAGCTAATACAGGTTTGCTGTGGTCTGTCAGTCTGAAATGATCTATTCTGAGTTCTGAATGTCAAAATATGTGACATTTTGGAACTGACATTTTGGGAGCATTATTTCTTCATGAAAAGTTCAAGTACCTTCAACTTTCCATCTCTTTTTGGCATGCAGCCAAACCCCTGAAATTTCAAACTAGGCAAAAAGTCTTTATTTTTGTTGTTGTTATCATCATCATCCTCCTATTTAACTCTGGCAGTGTAATTTAGTTCTGACACATCCCAGGACCAATAGGGTCAGTAGCCAGTAAAGATGCAATGCTTCAAGTGACCGGGAAGGTGAGGATTTAGGATAACTCTCATTGCGGTCATGATGCTGTCATCAAGTCAGCTTTTCCTGGCCACACTAACTCTTCAACTTCTTGTACTGCCTTTTCCCTTTTGCTCTCCCCACTGATCAGGACATCTTTAGGGCATCAAGTTGTTCAATATATCAGTGACTCACAGCCTGTAAACCTATGGAAATAGCATGAAGTACTAAGAAGTATGTGTTAGTGAAGAAGGCAGGTCTCTTGACGGAGTTAGAAAGAGCAGAGGTGCTTGGCACATCATCTCGGCCAGATTCCAGCATGGCTGTAATTTGGGGCACTAATGTCCTGCCTGTAGAGCTTTACTCATGTGAAATGGAGGCTGAATTATTTTCAAAGAACTTGCAGCCTTCCAGCTCAAGAGTGCTAGGATAGGGCACTTTTTTCTTTGTTTTTCTTGACACAAAACAAAATACTGTTATGAGAGACTAATGCTCCTTGTGAGCAGTTCCAGCTCTTGATATTGCTTTGGACAATGTCATCAGGCTCTGCGACTGTTGGCTTCCCAGCCCCCTTCCTTCATCTTTGTGCATGCCCAAGCCTTTCCTCTGCCACTGGCTTCTTCTGTTTGCCTCACCTCCGCATTCTCTCTTTATAACTTTTCTACTCCTGCTCAAAGGCATTTATTATGGTGTTTGCAATGAAACATCACTCTCCTGTAATATTTTTGTTCCCTGCCTGCACTTCTTGCACCTGCAGCTAAAAAATAGCAATAAAGCTGCTGTGGTTTAAATTATTAATTTTAATAAATTAAATTAAATTAATTAATTTTTAAAATTATTAATTTAAATTATTTATTGCCTACGCTCTTCTAACACAACAGAGATCGTGCAAACAGTAGGATAGTGTGAGGTAGCATTATTGCTTCCTTGCACCGTGGGCACGCACCATACAGAGGCAAATTCCCCAGTCATACACTAAATGAGCAGCAAACGTCACCGAGGACAAATATCAATCTTTGGCTATGTTTTTGTGGGAAGCTTGGGAAGACTTAGCTCTAGCTGCTATCAAGAGAATTTGTTCCTAAACAACCTGTACCTCCAGTGGTCCAATGACTCTGCTCCAGCCAAGGTGGCAAACTCTCCATGTGTTCACACTCCCCTTTCTTCCCAAAAGCTTTCCAGCCAGGCTGGGTGATCCAGTGGGACACTAGATTCACCACATTGAATCTTGAGACAGCTATGTAGAAAAATCTATTGTATGAATTCCCTACCCTGGGCTGGGCCATGGTGGGTACGTAGTGCTGGGGTACCTGTGTGATGGACCTTGAAGAGCTGTCCTGTGAAAATTTACTCCACAATAGTGGAGGCATCCAAATGTTGCAGAGTTTCTAGGCTCTGCACTTGGAGATCTGTAGGTGGGAATTTTTGCTCCTAGTCCAAGGAGGGACCTACGGCGCTGCTGCCCTCAGCATTTGCAGCTGAACATATGCCACAGCAGCTGCTCTGATGCTGAGACTCTCGGGCTGCTCAGGTTGGTGATTTTTGTCCCTGGATGCTCTGTATGTGCATATATGTGTGTGTGTGAGTGCAGATGGGGAAGAATAAGCCTGCAGCTATTCAGCAGAGCCAGTGGAGCTGTTTTAAAGTGATGGGTCGGGACACACCACTATGGATGGGTCCTTCAGAAAGCATTTGTGAGCAGTGGGATTGTGCCTTGCCTGCGTGGGTCACTCTCAAGCACACACTGTGATGCACCCAGATCTCAATTCCTGCTTAAAGGAAGGCAGTTGTTATATTTAGAGGAGAAATCTGTGGTCACTGGGGATTTGTCTCCATGAGCAAAGGCTCCATTAACAACCAGTTTCTTCCATAGACTATGAATTACCACTTGCCTGGTCCCTGGTGTTTCACTTCAGGTTCTTTGATGCATTGAAATTTGAATTTGTCCTATCTAACCTTATATTCAGAGACCCCTTAGCCTCCATCTGTATCTATGCTGGTCAATAGAGTGAAGCAGGCACTGAATAATGTGAAACCTTCGCCCCTCCACACCTCACAGTCACCTCTGTCTGGGGCTTATGGCCTCACTTATGTATCTGCTAGAGTTGACGAGATTACCACCCCCTTCCCACTCCAAATCCACGCAGCCAAATAAGGCAGTATCCACTTGCCTGACCTCCATGCACTCCATGAATTCCCCAAACCCAGTCCCACCATGGACTAAGATCAGGTGAGCACCTAAGCTTGTTTAGTTGGAAATGCTCATTGTGCCAATTGCCTTGGAGTTGGGGATCTGTATGGCTTTTCCCTGTTTAGCAGCCACAGCCGCAGAATAGTGTTTTCCTTCTCATTTGGTATCTCGTAAAATAGGATGATGTGGTGTCTATTGAAAAAAGAGGCTCTGGATATGCTCCCTGTGAGATTATATTGTAAGCTGATCAGCATACTTACCTACAGCAAATGCCAGCCCTATTAAAGGAGGATTATATACAGATAAGGAGTTAAAATCTTAGAAAATATTTGTCTAATATTTTATTGTACATGTATTGCCATTACTCATGAACTGACTCCCAGCAAATCACATCCAGGCAGGCAGAATACGGCCACTAAATACACCGTGAGAGGAGGAAAAAGGGTGCACTGGTGGCTCCTGCATCCTGCAAAGCCTGTCCAAACCCCCTGCTGCACACAGGTGATGGCAGGAACATAAGACAAGCATTGTCCTCAGACCCTTTAGATTAATTCTGCAAGTCATTGTGTTGACAGCATTGGAAACACTTTCTGTTAAAAAAGATAGAAAGAAATGGGTGTTTCACAGAATCACAGAATGTTAGGGATTGGAAGGGACCTCGAAAGATCATCTAGTCCAATCCCCCTGCCGGAGCAGGAACACCTAGATCAGATCGCACAGGAACGCATCCAGGTGGGCTTTGAATGTCTCCAGAGAAGGAGACATAGGTTTGACACCCTTAGTACTTAACCATGGTGGTGACGGTGACAATTTAACCCTGTGCTTTGACTTTGAAGATAATGAACAGCCCCCTTGACCAGCTGTTACTGCAGATGGCACAGTGGCAACAGGAAGAAGGTGTCAAGAAGACCTTAAAGAAAATATTTCTTTGGAATTTGGTATAATTTTTGTTCAGTCCAGCCTGCTGAGGCACGTAGGTCAGGCAGAGGTCAGACAGTGGCTGGTGGTGCTAGTGGTGAGTTTTCTGCTGCTGCAGACTGGGACTCATGTGAGCTGTTGTTTGAGGCGAATTTAACTCCAGGTTTCCAGCATCTTTGTTCTTTTCTTCCATGTTTAAAGCCCATCCCAGCATTTTGCAGCTTAAAGATGTCTGCAAACTGCAATGTATAGTTGATGACCTCTTGCATTTCCATAGTCTACTGCAGGCAAAGTCTTTGGCAGTGTCAGGGAGTCACTGTGAGGAAGGGAAGCCATAAGAAACTTAGGTGAAAGCTCTTTACCTTCAATACATACCAGAGCAATCCCTCAAATTCAGGCTAGTTTTTAGCCTGAGATATTAGCTAATCAGTTGGTGTAGTGGCCAGCTGTGTATTGCTTTTCTACTGCTGTTATAACAGCCCTATTAGTATTACACTAATTAGACCTAATTGTGCTGGTTTTGGCTAAGGTAAAGTTAATTTTCTTCAAAGTAGTTATTACGGGGCTATGTTTTGGATTTGTGCTGGAAACAGTGTTGATAATAGAGATGCTTTTGTCATTGCTGAGCAGTGCTTACATGGAGTCAAGGCCCTTTCCGCTCCTTATACCACCCTGCCAGCAGGTAAGCTGGGGGGTGCACAAGAAGTTGGAAGGGGACACAGGTGGGACAGCTCACCCCAGCTGACCGAAGGAATATTCCATACCATGTGGCGTCATGCTCAGCAATAAAACTAGGGGGACGGCTGGGGGGGGCGCACCACTGCTAGGGGACTGGCTGGGCATTGGTTGGTTGGTGGTGAGTGATTGTTTTCTCTTGCAGCACTTGTCCATCTTGGATTTTATTTCTCTCTGTTATTTTCCTTTTCATTACATTATTAAATTATTATTATTATTCCATTTAAATGATTAAACTGTTTTTATCTCAACCTATGGGTTTTCTCACTTTTACCCTTCCAATTCTCTTCCCCCAAGCCTTCTGGGAAGGCAAGTGAGTGAGCGGCTGTGTGGTGCTTTTGCTGGCTGGGGTTAAACNTACATTATTAAATTATTATTATTATTCCATTTAAATGATTAAACTGTTTTTATCTCAACCTATGGGTTTTCTCACTTTTACCCTTCCAATTCTCTTCCCCCAAGCCTTCTGGGAAGGCAAGTGAGTGAGCGGCTGTGTGGTGCTTTTGCTGGCTGGGGTTAAACCACAATGCCTAATTCATTTTCCTGGGTTGCCACCACATGCTTCTCCATCAGCAAGAGTGTGCAGTGGTGGGTGTTATCCAGAACAGCCCTCCACCGGTGAGCAGGGGAGCTGTGCTTTTGTCCACANGCTTAGATCAAGGGCTAATGAGCAGCTGACAGTAGTTAAAGAGCTTCTGCAGCAAGCATTTAAATTTCTTTGCTAACTAAAATTAGTTATCTCTTCTGGGCACCATGCTCTGCCTCTCTGGGATATTGGGGATATTAGCTCTCCAGTGTGTCAGGGAGGAATCATTTTGATCAGCAAGAGAGTGCAGTGGTGGTTGTTATCCAGAACAGCCCTCCCTGAGGAGGGGAGCTGTGCTTTTGTCCACAGCTTTCCAGAGTGGTCTACCGACCAGTTCAGCTGTGGCTGTTTTACTGGTGACATATCCAGCCAACCAACTGAAGCATCCCCTGCTCTGCAGCTGTGGTGTCACCTTCCTTGTGGTGATGGGCTTTGTTATGGTGCTGTTGGTGGGTCCTGCTCTGGTAGGGCTGTTATGGTAACTATTCCTGCATTATCCAAGATTTTTGATAATAAAGATTCCTGTATGGATTGCTGGTGGGGAAGAGGATCTGATATTTGTTCAGAGTTTTAGGATCTGAATTGCCATTTTCCTGCTCTCCCATGGGTGGCAAAGGGACTCAGGTGTCGTTGCCTTGCTATGTGCCTGCTGTAAAGTGCTACGATTATACTGAAAGAATAACTTGCTAATGCCAGACAGGCACTGAAATTCCTTTGAAAATCAGTGTGAATTTTTTTTCCCAAGATGGACTAGGCACTTGGTGGTTTCTGTGCATAGAAGCACTGCCCACCTACCTTGCAAATCTGGTCCCAAATAATTTTTCAAACTGGAACATAGTGTCTTTTAAACCACAGGGGTATTACTGGACAACTGAGTCCAGATATTTGGCAGGTTGTGTGAAGGGACCATTAAAAGGCCGTGAGACAAATGAGAGAAGGGGACCATTCAGGACATACTCCAAGCTCGGACGAGCCAAGATCTACCACCACTGCCTGAATCGATAGTCACAGTATGTCTAGGTTCCTGCAAGTATTCCCTGCTTCTCAGGCATTTTGAAAAGATTGTTTTCCAAGTTTCTCTTGTTTTTTTGCAGAATATAGTCTCTGGAATTAGCTCGAGCTTGCCTAGAGAGAGGACGAAGAAGAAAGTACTTTAATAAGAGATGCTGCTCTGTAATGAAGAGCCCGCCTACAGACTGCTTTATTCAGTGCTGCTCAGAAGAGCAACTTCACTTTGTTGCTGAGATTGTTGGAGCAATAACTTACTGCTGTGAAAAATCTCTCAGTAAACAGGCTGGCGTCTGGAAAAATAACTTGCTTACTTTTTTCCCCTAAGTTGTGCTCATCTGCATGTCAATGTGAACTGTTGTTTGGATTCTCTCCCTCTTCTGAATCTATTCCAGAAGTCTAAAGCATGACTATGAATGTTTAGAGGATTAGCCATTCTTGTGGTTATGCATGTAAAACTCTGTGGACAGAGTTTTTCTCCCTGTAGTGTCAGTTGTGGCTCCCAGAGCCATATGGAAGCTCCATGGTCCTCTGCAGACTGAATTTAGAACCGTCTGTGTGTCGAAAGCAGTGTCCCTGTCATGTTTCTGCATCTGCTGGAGACTGCCAATGTTTACATCCCCTCCCTGGAGCCCACAAGCCATCTGCAAAGACGTTCCTGGGATGGCCAAAGACCAAGGTTCTTGGGCTGTTGGGACCCCATAGCACAACTGAAGGTAATACTCCACTAAGCTGCTTACAAGCGTGTAATTGTTACAGTTCTTATCCCAATGGCTGTGCTGTGATGTCAGAAACATGGAACAATTCTTTAATGGAAAAAAAAATTCTGATAATTATTCACCAAGATGCTGATGATACCCAATACGCAGCAGAAGTGTGGTAAGGAGAAAGTGGCAGTACTTCACCAGAGTGAATCTTCTTGGTGGCAACTTCCATGTCAACAGAAAAAAAAAAAAGTGCATGAAAGAAAGTTTCTGTATCACCAGTCATTTTTGAAACCACCATCCCACTTCCAGACTTGTGTCTGTCTTGTGTGATAGATGTGATAGTGTCTCAAGACATATTAAGAGCATATTCTTTCTCTTTTAATAGTCTCCTTTAAGGAAAAAAGACAAATTATGCCTTGTGAAGAAGCCATTTGCTATAAAGTGTAAAAATGCTTTAATATTAATATTTTATAATAAAATTCATGACATATTTATAAACACTCTATCAAGCATTTACAACTGAACCACAGCTGAGAGCTTGGACCGGAATAAATAAGCAAGGACACAGCTAGTATGAAATATACATCTTAATTTTTATAATTGTGTGTGCTTTATTCTTTACACAAATGGAATGGATGCGCAGAGTATTTACACATAACAGGAGTGTAAGCTGGACAGGGTATTTTGTAAACTCCAGTTCAGATTCTGAGTACCCCACACTACAGCTGGACTGAGAAACATCCTGCTAAAGAGACGCGTGCTGGCCAGCGTGCCGGATGGAGCAGCCTGCTGAGTACAGGCTGCTGCAGTCGGAAATTCGCACTGGCCAATTCAAATTTAGGAACACAAATTAAAAGGTTACTATTCCACTAAGAGCCAACAGTGTTGCCTTTTTTTTTTCTTTTTTTCTTTTTTTTTCCTTTTTTTTTTT